>JAGFPH010000006.1:1440430-1543952 GCA_018207615.1 Philaenus spumarius
GTGATGGGGCTGGAGGCTGTGGTGCAAACAAATTCTACTAATATATTTCGCACACGAAGGCAGCTATTCAGCGTCTTCACGAGTATACCAATTTCCAAATAGTTGGTTGAAACCCTAAAACATATACACTTAATTTTGTAAATTCACTTAAATCACGACAGGGGTTTAGATACGTGATTGAATTATTGCAATATTTCGCCTTTGTATGTAGGATTAGGATAGATTAGTTAAAGTTAGGTTAGTTCAATTTCAATTAGGTTTTTGGTTTAGGTAAGGGTTGCTTCGACAAAAACAAAAGAATTAGCGAATACAAACTCACAAACTGTAGTTTTCTTACTGAAATATCTAACCGTTCTGGGATAAATTAAAATAAACTAGGTAAGTAAGGTTAGGTTAGTTCAGTTTTCAGTTAGGCTAGGAGTAAGGTCATATAAGGATTGCGTCGGTCCTAACAAAAAACCAAAGAATTAGCAAATATAAACTTATGAACAAGAGTTTTCTTATTGAAATATTTAACCGTTGTAGGGTAGAATAGATTAGACCAGATTAGTTAGGGTGAGGTTAGTTAATATGCAATTAGGTTAGGTTAAGTTATGTCATGTAAGAATTGCTAAAAAATAGCAAATATAAAATCACCAAACACAGTTTTCATATTGAAATATCCAATCGTTGAAGGATAGAATAGATTAGACTAGGTCAGTTAGGGTAAGGTTAGATCATTTTTAATTAGGTTAAGTTGGGTAAGTTAGGTCATGTATGGATTGCTTCGGTCCTAACAAAACAAAAGAACTATCAAATATAAACTCACTAATCACAATTTTTTTACAGAAAATAGGTCGGTTAAGCTATGCCAAGTTAGGTTAGGATTTATTGAGTTAGGTCACGTCAGATTAGGCGCAGTCACATAAATGTAGTCCTTCTGAAACATCCAGTAGTTCTAGACACCATTAGTACATATAATCACGTTTACATTTCATAACAGTAGCCTACATAGTTGCAATAAATACGTCGTTGTAGTCTACGATTTATACGTCCCAGTAGTAATGAAACACCTTAAAAGGGTCATCAGCTATAAAATAGCATGATATACCGTCAGCTATAAATATTACTATGTATTAAAACTTTCCGCATTAACGGTAATGCTAGTAGCCAAAGTTGGTGGATTTATGTCGGATGAAAGGGCAAAATGTTTGTATGCAGCATAGTTTATATAGCTATTCATCAACACCATCAAAGGCTAAATAGTAGCCTAAACAATAAAAGCCAAAAGAAAATAAGAAAAATTTGTTATTTTAAGTTTGTCATTTATATGAACTTAGTACAGAATTCTACTGCTTGATTTAATTGATTTCCTATATAGTTAAACTAAGACAAAATATAATAAAAATATACATTTAATAAATATTTTGAAAAAGTATTGTTGTCAGATCAGCTGGGAAACTAGTTTAAACGCCTTTCGAAATATCAGGTTAATGCAGCACTGTTCGGACTTACAATAGAAATATTACGTGATGTAAATTTGACAATTTATTCACCGACTCGTAAAATCCATTTTACGACCTTGAGCAATGAAATACGATGTGGTAAGGTACAAATTATATTGTTTACAACGTGGTCTACATTTTCTACCATTAATACGTAGTTAAATACAATTGATGGTCTTTCAAGATATCAAACTCGGTCGAATTTTGTTTATGTAGAATCAAAACGTAAGAGTCGTTTTCAATGCTTCGATTAATATTGACTGCATATTTTTAACAAATCAACCTTAATTACGATGAATTAATTTTTAAAGTACGTTTACCAAACTAGATTCTTTTTTAAATTCAATGTGTAACTCTCAACAAGTTTGTTTTACTATAGTTCCGAGGGAGTATCGAGTTATCGATTAAAAACCAAAACATAATTTTTCGTGACTGTCTACAATACATAAGATTAAAATAAAATAAAATGTAGTTTTTGAAACAAATCAGATGATTCAAACAATATCCGAAATAAATTTTGTTTTTGTGTATGCGATTTTGATCATTATTGTCTGATAAAATGTATAGTAATGGATTTTAAGGTTACGCCTAGACCATGGTGAAACATAAAGTTAAGTTAAATTATATGAGCGGAGTGCGTGAGTGTTGGCGTGCGAAGCACACAAGCTTTTCTCTCAGTCTGGTTTTTAAAGTTATTTCTCTTGATGGATTGTTCATGTTTTTACAATTATTAAATTTTGGTTGGACATTTGCTGAGATTTGTGTTTAAAGAAAATATGTTGTTGTTTATGTCGAAAAAGGTGGGATATTAAATAACTTTTTTAATAAGTTTAAGTTTATGTAAATTATCTAACATAAATTACATATACTTGGGGTTACTTATTATTTTTAGAAATTGACAGAATTCAACGGTAATTTGGTTTAAGCGTAATCTTATGTGTTGTAGACAATTACCAAGAAATGTTTTCGGGTTTTTGACAGTAACTGGAATTCTCTTCCGAGATATAGTCGACACTTCAAACATTTCGGTGCAGGAAAAAAATAATTACAATTATAATTCTAAAAATAAAAATATAATACGATACATTTAATGTTATTATTAAAAATACTACAGCGAAAAAAAAATATTTTTGAAATTTTGTATCTTGCGGAAGTAGAAATAATGTAATAATTTAAGTAAGGAATGTTTTTGAAAATGTATTCTAAAATAAAGAATTTATAGAAAGCAAAAACACATTTATGTTATATTTTATTTGCAATATTACGAATTTGTTGATTTAAGTTGTAAAATATCTTACTTTGATGTTATATTTAAAAATAAATACAACTTTTACACATTGTACCTTGAAAAAGAAAAATACACCCTTAAACATTATATGTTTACTAATTTGTCCATCCTTTTTGTCCATTATTTTTTACCGTTTTATTTTCTCCGTAAAATTTCTCGGTAGCCAATTAAGCCGAAATTTGATATAGTTATAAACCAACCTCCATATAATCAAATACTCAGAATTTGACAGTAACTAAATTAAGGATATGTACGTTACTAAAACCAGATCACATAAACGAATACTTCTACCCATATTGCCCTATACACATAAAACGAAACAAATATACGACCAAAACATGTTTTTTTTTCTAGGTGGTTTAAGTAATGACAGGTAAACTTCGTACCTTTAAGGTCGCATAACAGACTGAACAACACTTGCTTCTGTTTTAAATTTAAAAGCATTACGCAATAACACGTATTTTTCCAATTAGAATGAGAAAAACGACATTCAGTTACATTTTCAAAGTGTACTCTGAGTTTGGGGCACGCCTTAATTAATAACATAAGAAATATAGGTAGAACTTTGCTTAAGTATCATCAGTTGAAGGAATGGGATCTTCGTTTAGTCCTCGATTCTTAGGTGTGATAGCCGGGATCTCCGGGTCTCGAAAATCAAAATTTGTTATAAGCTTCCTAAAACATATGTCTTTGTTATGCAATTTCGAGTTTTAAAATGTATGCTGGCGGTGTGGTCAGTGTCTTACACATTAGTGTAATATGTATCTTATATATTAGTGATATAAAAATTATATTTCAAGAAGACTTACCCGAAATTAATTTAGTTTACCCAAAATTATTCAATTTAATAATAGTACTTTACTTACTTAATGCTCGATTCAAATAGTAATATTGAGGATATATACTGAAGGCTGTTACACATAAAAATTATAGTATTTTTCAATACACAAATTTGTTTTATCAAGGCAGTGGACAAAGAGATATTTCTTTTCACGTTTTCTTTAATTTTTATAAAACATGTATGTACAATTAAAGTGATATACGCAAATTTTAAAACAAGAGCTTTTTAAATTTTCTGAAAAAATTTAAGTATATATGAATGTGTTTTGATGAGATATATTTTTGTTGTCTCAGGGAAGGTTGTGTCCTAGACGAACTCCTTTATGTAGTAACAAGTTTTCCTAAATTGAATGTAACCAGTAAGGCAATGAAATATCTATATATTTACCGTTTTTACCGTTACTTTTAAATTATTATTATAATTTGACATTTTAAATCAGAAATATAGAAACGGAATTCGTCTGTGACAATAATTTCAGTAAATAAAGATATACACTATTCAGTTCATTCTTTATGGAAGTAATGTCTGTTAGTTTGACGTTTGATACATTTAAACTTGCTTCCGGTATGAAGTTCCTTCCCGTTATTATTGTATTAAAATTCAACCCATCGCATGGTCGAGGATGACTAGTGCTGTCAGCAATTGCAACAATAAAGTAGAAAATAATTTTACATTCCTTGACGTTACCTAGCCAATAGAGTAAACTTGCCAAGTGATATGTAAAAGTATAAACATTCACTTTTAGCGTTGATTTGGAGATTTGTAAATATTGCTCGAATCATATTTTGTATGATTTATATTATAATAAAGGTAGGCTAGCGTTGTTTAGTTTTTATCTCTTAATTGATCAATTTAATTCTATATAATAATAGAGGAGACTTATAAGTGGTTGATATAAAACTCAACCTCCTCATACATATTTTTCAATACAGATTTAATAAATTTATAGGATTAATCATAATCCAAGGTTGGCATTGAAAATAAATTTCAATGTCGAAATAAACCTATTAAGCTTACGAAATAACAGTAGGTGTAATAAGCACGATATAAGCCTATTAATAAACAACAACAAAATGTTATTAAAATTAGAAACAAACATTAAAGTATGAAATCAGCTGATAATGGAAATTCCACTGAGTAACACCCTACATACCAATGAACCGACTACACAAAACGTTTATCAATTGAGATAATATACTAAACTATTTATATTCATAAATTTGCTTTTAAATTATAAGTAGGCTAAATTTAAAAAATGTTCAACTCGAATCAATCTATATTGTTACACGTAATAAGTCGAATTTGCAGATGGTACATACCAGTACAAATTATTACATATAGATATATTTTATATAGATATATAAATATCACATATTTTTCCTTTGTTTATACTTCGACTATTTTGTCAATAAACGCGCCATCCTCAGTTATGAAACATAGAACAATAAACTATTAATAAAAAATGAATTTTATACACACTGATTATAAAACCCCGAATGGCAAAAGTAGGGAACAAAAACAATATCCGAACTACTTAATTAAAAGATTATGTTCATTGAACTAACCTGATGTACATTTCGATGACATATTAAGTTGTTTTTCAGTGTGAATTTGTTACCACAGTGCTCTGCAACTATTATATTTTACAGGACATTATATTATTGGTAATCTTGCTTTGTTTATTTATTTGACGCGTTTTGGGATGTCTATCCCATCATCAGAATATCCCGTGAATGGAGATAGTAAAAAATAAATATAATATTGTATTTTGCTTTTATACAAGACATTAAGCTATTAATCTTAGGCTAACAACAGACGAGACACCGGTGTACGGTACACTAGTGTACGGGACACTAAATGTACTATCAATTAAATGTGTGTCAACAGATGAGACACTAAGTGGCTGGCGCGCTACCAGATTCTGTGGCTCTACGGTGTCTCTCCCTGCGAGAAGCTGGGACACGGGACAGTGTCCCGTACACCGGTGTCTCGTCTGTTGTTAGCCTTATAGTATGTGTAAGTTACACAATTATAATTTTAAATATTTTAGTACTATAATTAATTAGTGTTTTAAAATAACCCTCATTAAACATATATTTAATGTAAACGAAGATACATAGTAATAGCAAGTAAAATATTACATATTAGTGTATATCTCGTATAAATGTATTTGTTTTCAATAAAAAACTTTCTTAATCAAGTTTAATAATATTTTTTCTAAAACATTCCTTACGTAAAATAAAGTCAGCCGTTATAATGAAAACTGGGTTTTATTCAGTTTTTTAAACGTCGTCCAGTTTGACTTTTGCTCTAATGGCAGGTACTGTATACTCAAATCAACCCAACGTTTTGTAAGAATGATTAAAATGTAATCGAATTTTCAGTAACAATCATCATGGCGTAAATTTGTACTCGGGTCCATTGAAAAGGACGACGACTGAAAAACAACATCTAATTAGCGTAATAGACTATACGGGGAAAAACTATTTTATGCGTTTTAATTTCCTGTAAATAAGTTTTTCTCCTTCTAAATTTAAGGGTCGGCTCTAGCTGTCGGCCATGTTGGCTGACACTCCACAAGACCAATGTTAAATTAAAATCCAAATTTTTCCTTTATTTTTGATCGGAAAATTATAAACGATATGTCATTTTAAAGCTATGGTCAATATGTATGCAAATGGCTTTTTAAAAATTAAGACAAATATTTTGCTTAATATTTATTAACAATTTAAAACATTGATTTTTAATATTTTTTATGTTGTCACTATTAATTATAGCGAAAAACTACCAAGCCATTCGCCTAAAGAATTTCGTCCCCAAGATTTTGGTATTTTTTTTTAAACGCTATTTGAACAATTGCGATTTTTAAATGGATTTAGGCTGAGCAATGTCCGTGTAACCTAAAGCCGCTATAGGGTGATTTTAAATATTTTTTACGTTGTAACTATTAATTATAGCGAAAAATTACCAAGCCATTCGTATGAAGAATTTTGTCCCCAAGAGTTTGGTATTTTTTAAAAAACGCTATTTGAATAATTGCGAGTTTTAAATGGATTTAGGATGAGCAATGTCCGCGTAACCTACCGCCGCTATAGGGAGTCGCAGGTTGCTTTCTGCTTTACTAGAGCCGACCCTTAACTGGAATATTTTCGATATAGATATCGGCGTGAATCCTGGCACTTGACCTCGCTCTAGCACGATGGGCCGGGGGTGTGGGGAAAGGACGTAAGTGGAGGAAAAACAAATTTTCCCACGCCGTTTTCACATGTTACCTCATCCTTGAACAGAGATGTACCGGATACCGGATGTTTTTAGTCAGGTAAGTAGATGTTTGCTTAAGTGCCAGCTTACACGCCGATATCTGTATTAACGGGAGAAATGGGTTTTGTTGGTAACATTTCCGAGAATAACTGCAAATAAATCATTTTAATTTTAAATATGTATTCTTAGAAAAAATCCTTTCAAACTAAACGTTTCTAAAAAGCAAACGTACCAAACTTGTATGCCCCAAAATTCATAAACAGTTATGTTTCGAGTTCTGATTATTGAAATTCACTGGGTTATCAATTTTTATATCTAAATAGAATTTCATTGTGATCCTTATCTATAACATTCTATCCATCTATACCTGATCTATCTATGCCTTATCCATTTCTACTTTAAAATAAAATATACCCAAAATTCTTACAAAAACTATTTTAATTAACTTAATATTATTTGGAATTGTGTTTTATTTTATTAAATTGTCCTAATTGTACGCTGTCTGTATCCATGTAAACTACGTACCAAATGTGGCCACCGTATGAGGAGGTAGACTTTGGCTCTTCCGAAGAACCGAAACCTTCTGAATCGCCGCAGATTCTTGTCGTTGACGCCCATCCCCAGACAAGCCAGGGTGGATTATTGGGCACTTCCTGTCATACTTGCACTTACACACTTTCCCACTTCATGCCATTGTACTAGCTTCATTGTTTCTCCGTTAACACAGTTTCCCCATTTCTGTTGTTTGTCAGGCTTCAAAAAAAGTCACTCGTTTTTTATTTTATGTAACAAAACACATGCCAACAATAGAGTCATTATTTAGTGTCGTGTTTTTATCGCACTCTGGATTGGCAGATTAACTTTGGCGGTAGGAAACTCATTCTTTTAATGCAATTTATCGTAATGGCGAATTGGTGACCCGAATCAAATAATATAAATCGTTTAAACTAGTAACAATAAATGCATACATTTTAAACATGATCATAATCATGATTTTAATCATAAATCATGAAATTTATAACATCGATTTAAAGGTTTAGATTTTGAAAGTATTTGTTTAATATCAGCTTTGATAAATAATATGCATTTGATGTCATAAATATCACATAATGTACAATTTGGACTAATTTTTAAACCTTTAATGATAAACACGTGATAAATATATAAGGTAGTGGTCTATTTTTACGGTAGGTATACATATAATTGCCGAAGTAAAACATTAACCAGTTCGTTTTATTTATAGCCGTAGTAGAATTTACTACTTTAAAACAATATTTCCTTTAAATTTATTTTTAAATGTGATAATTTGCCCTACATTTTCAGATATGTACGATTATTTTAATTGAATATCCTATTTTATTTTTCGCGAAATAAAAATGCATCCATTAATACAAAACGTACACAAACAATAATAAAAATGCATCTTTAGAATGGTAACAACCTATCCAAATATATATTTAAAGTTTTTTTATGAAGCTAAAATTGCAAAAATTCAAAGTAGAAAATCTTGTAAAAATATCAAACAATAATTATATAAATATGGTAATAGTTATTTTAGTAAACTAAAACTTAATATATTTAAACAAATCTAAATAATAATAACAGGAACAAAACAACGGTACTAAACCATATTTAAAGCAGACAAATGTCGTATAAATTAATTTTACTTCAATTTATCAAAAAATAATGTCCCAAACTGCGTTTTCATTACTATTGAATGAAATACAAAAGTCGGCAACTTGTAATTTGAGTTTTGTTCCCGCTCAAACAATCCCGAGTGAACTTAAGTTGTAAACTTTGCTAATTTGCTCAACGTATTTGCATCCCTTAAGAGAGGGTCATATATTGAGCGCCAAACTGTACTTAAAGTTTAAAATTAGTTATGTTAAGAGGAAATCAAGGCAGCTCACCTCAACCGCAAGGTACGTTATTAAAACACTGGAATTATTTGAAAGCTTTTAGGATAGGAAATTTTTAATTAAAAAAAAGGAAGTTTTAATATAAAATAGTGTTTATAGAAAGTGATTTCAGTACTAAGTTTAAGTACGAATGTATTTATTTTATATTTTATAATAATATGTTCTCTGTGTTGCTTGTTACTTATTATAATAACATTTTTAACAACGAAATTTATTACAGAAAAGTTATATTTTTATGTACGTATTCAATTTTATTAGCTCGTATATTATTTTCAGAACCTTAACTAACCAGAACCTACGTTTATGGAAAAGCTTGCATGAATTTTAAAACTGTGTAACACGTAATGTTGTCTATTGTCTGATTTTAAAAATTAATAAACGTTCACTGTAAAACATTTCCACTTAAAACAGTAAAAGTTTGAACTTGAAAAACATAATTAAAATAGAAATTTCAATGTAATTAGACGAACTTCAAATAAGTTTAATATTTTTTGAAATTAGTAGAACGATATCTTTTAAATAAAATTCAGTCATGAACTGATAAAATACAAATAAGATTTCTGTTTTTATTAGGACGGGTTTAAAATAATATTTATCGTTTAGATATTATAAATATATAAACTGTTTTTTTTTATATATAATACTTGAGCATACAGATAATATTTTATTTAATAATTATATATCACATCGAAATCTGTTATTTATAAAATTAATTACAAAAAAACTTTTAGTTATTAATTCAATTTAAATAATGAGTAGTTAAATGTATTTCATAATGTTAAAAAATTGTTAGAAAGATATGAAATTATATTTGCCTACTACGAAATCGCGATTTTGGTACAACTGCACATAAAAAAATATAACATAATAAATTTAATAAAACAATTATCAATACAAAACAATGCTCTGTGATTTGTAAATAATTCCAACATGTTTTAAAGATTGTATTTGAGATCTTTGCGGCATTTTGGGTGACTTACACTTCTAACCGGAGCACGTGTTAAATTGTTCGTAGACAAATTTTGACAATGTATTTGTTTGGATAACATTATAGCTTACATATAACAAGGAAACGCACTTAGGGAACAACGAGAGAAAAATTTTATTATTTTTAGATTTATTTAAAATTGCCCAACTACCTACAGTGATGTTTTTACAATTTTATACATTTAAATTTGTATGTAAAAGCTCAAGTTAGCCTATTGAAAATAAAAGGTTGTTAAATGTTAATAAATAATATTAATTATATATTCGACCACAGAATGAATCTCACAGTAAACAAATTTGATTCAAATAATATTTTAAATAACTTCTTAATTTTAGGATAATTATTGGTCAAGTTTTATTAGACTTTATTGACCTGTTAAAAAAAATAAATATTTGTTTACTTTATTGGTACGAGCAGATTTTTGATTTATTTAGGTCATTTAAAAAAATAAAGTGATAATATTTTGATATTTATTTACCAACATAAGATAATATTTACGTATTATTTGTTGCAGTTAAATAATATAATTTCTTTATATATAAGATATTGCGTGTCATGGTATAAACAATACAACAAAATACAGATTTATCCCCAGTTATTTGGAAAACAAAAACAGAATTTTTTTACGAATCTAAATCGTAGAGTTAGACTGTTATTTCTATAATTATTACAAAATCATAAGCATTATGTCTAAAAAATAAAAGTTAAATTTTTATTCAAATGATTTGGTGATATAAAAATGTTTATAAAATAAATAAACAAGACACAAAATGTTTCGCAGATAGTTTTAAGAACCTTTCAATCATAACTCATGTTTGTATATATCCATAGACTGCACATATCACATCGCGTTAGTAGTAGCGTGTATTCACTACGCTATCACTTGAACTACCGCTCAGCAACGCGTCCCGACGCCGACTGTTTAGTCGCGCGCCAAGTACTCGTGACTTAACATGCTCTACGCATGCGCTAACCTTGTTCCACCTGCTCAAGTCTTACTCCAGACGCGATTGTTAGAACCCTTCCAAACGTCTAACTCAGGCGAACTTTACAAACCTTACGCATTTACAATAATCGCGATTTAAAATTTGAAATTAGTTTCTAAGATTGAAGGTAGTATTTGTTGGAAAACTATTTTAATAGTTCATAATTATTGTTTAAAATTGAATAATAATAATTCGTTTTGGTTTGCGGAATCAAATAATAACAAAACGATTACGAAATTTATCTTTTTAAAAACAATATAAAAATAAAATACACTTGTTATATGGTTGAATCAACTAAATACGAAAATCCAATCTGCGCTTGTTTTATATAGACATTTTGTTTGTATTGTGTAAGATAATTTATTCTGCATTCCCCATATTTTTCAGTTTAATACGAGTGTATGAAATCATGCAATTGCATTTCATTATTTGTAAACTGAGTAAACCTATTATATGAATTCTTCAAAATATGTATTTATTTAATCTTATTTTATTAACAATACCTAAATGGATTTACCCTTAATCGTTACGTTTACTTTACAAACATATTTTTTTTTTTCATTTGTTAATTGCATTATTTTATTTCTGTTAAATACAATTTATTATACACCTGTGTGCTTTTATACCTTAACAAATTTAATTAACCTGTACAGTGACATAAATAAACTAAAATGCACAATGGACGTGTGAATGTAAAGTTTTTACTTTAAATTTATACATTTGTTTTGAGCAAGGTTAACAATAATATATTTAAGAGAACATGGGTACAATATGATGGAGTTAGAGCGGAGCCTTAAGTAAAATTTAAAACAAATTTAATTCACACAGCTGCAAAACAAAAACTTTGAAATTATTAATTGGAAACGAAATTGTGTACCTGTAAACACAACTCGACTCTCTAATATTTAAATCCGCAAAATACATCGGGCAACGTCGTAAAACTCTCGTGGTTTTATATAATTCATCCTGCTTGGCGAAATTAAAGTGTTTTCGAAAAAATATGCCGACCGCGTTCCTGTGCATGGAGGAAACACATTTTCTAAACTCCTGCAGAGCGTTGTACATTAATAACGATGAAAAATGGCGTAGAGTGGCGGCACTGCTATGAAAACGGTTTTATATATTTGTTATTATTAAAATATGGTCATTCTATATTCTAGCTGTTGAATCCACATTTGAATGAGTTAAAAATAAGCAAATATGATTATCCAGCAAATTATTAACTTGTAAAGAGAAACATAATTTTATGTAACAAATTTATATTAACTTTCACCTGCTATTTTGTGGTCAATGATCCCGTTAAGCTTCTTATTTACAACGTTAGTATGTGTACTACATTGAATCCAAAAGTGGTTACTTACTCCACAAAATAAAGGTAAATCTATAGGATATCAATTTGATCTACTTGTTCCTAACAATAACTAAATCTGTAGAACTACGAAGTCTATAATATATCTGGTTTAGAAAATGAATTAAAAGTTATCATTTAAATTACCCTGAAGTCACAATGATTTTTTTTTATAAGCCCATTATTACCTGATACAGATGGAGCATGTAAGGTTACTAAATGTTACCTAAAAACCAAAATGAAACAAATTTTAACGTCTATTAAAACGATTTGATGAACACATATTATGATAAACTTAAAAACGACCGTTTGTTAGATCTTCGACTAAAAACAACTAAACATGCCAAATACTAAAATAAGCATGAACAAACATTTGGGACCGTAATTTTAATAACTATAAAAACAAAATAAAACAGAGCGACACTAATTTAAAATTAGTATCAAGTTGGCCACTAGTTATCGAAATTTCTATTTTCTATATATTTTATTTGCAATTTTTTCTAAATAAAATTTGCATTTTTATTGTACTGGCGTTCAATAACAATTTCACCCTGAAGTGTTTAATGTATGGAACGCATGAGCTACATTGTGAGTCAATGCTTAGTTTATTTGTTGTAAGTAGTACTGCGAGGGACGTCAAACCCCTCTTAATAGGTCCGGGTGGTCGGCATCCCACCTTTTTAAAAATACTGTTTCATAATCAGAATACATTCTAAAAGTCTATGAATCCAATATATTTTAAAACAGCTAAACAGATTGCTAAGTCTAAACAAGTCTGACATTTACTATGTTTATCTATACGTTTTTATATTTTCCATTCCTTTTATTACATTAACAAAACTATTAAAAACAAACTAAACAAAACAATGAAAAAGAAATCAATATTATTTGTAAATCCAAAATACTTAAGATAAAAAAAATAAAAAATAGAGTAATAAAATGGCAAGAAAGGGAAAATACAGCCTCCAAGGGTCTGCCCGCTTTGACACTGCATATCTCGCACAATTTAATTAAAAGGGAAAAACAGAGATCAAGTTGTTATCGTGAGCAGTTTAAATACTTAATAAATTAAAATTAAATTAAACATTAATTTAAAATATAATTAATAAATAAGAGAAACAGTTTGTTCTGTGATAATTAAGGATTTGCATTTATAATAATTTTCACATACTAGTTAAATTTAAGGAATAGTAAAATTAACACATACAGACACTAACATACCATAATATTATATTCATACTCACTCCCTCTCTCACATGCCTAGCTACAAGTTTAAAATATTAAAAAGAAACACAATACTATACAAAAGTACTAAAACAACTTACATACCCTTACACTCCATCTCTTACACTCACTTTCTATTCATAAAACAAATTATAATATTGCATTACTATAATTTTATACTAAAATTATTATAATGTATAACTACAACAGACTTTCAACATAATACATGCCCTTGAGCAAGCTTTTTAAAGAACTAAATACTTACTCATGAGTGTGCAGGCTTTAATATTTTCTGGAAGTTGGTTATATTTTCTAGGCGCGATTGCAGAGAACAATTTAGAATAGATTGTCAATTTTGGTCTGGGTACGAAAACTGTATTGCTATTTCTAAACAAATATTTATTTCTGTAATCAATTCTTTTGTTTCCATTTGTTCTATTAATAAATAAATTTGAAGATATATAAGTCAAATATGTAAAGTGTGGAAAATGAAGGAAACTAAAATCGTGTGAAATTGACGAGAGGAAGGAACCAAAATATATACTGTTTTTTTAACTATGACTAGGCGTACAATCTCTTTATAAAACGAATGTTTCATAAGTCACATGTATTTTAAGTGTCAATTACTTCAGTTAATTAACCAACTAAATATATGTTACAAAATTTTGTTTAGTTGTTTGGGTTAGATTCATTTAGCAAAACATTTATTTAGCCAAATTTTGTTCAGACATTCTGTGCGTATCTACGAACAATTCAGGCGATGATAACCACTCAGGTTTTTCGCCTATATAAAAAAATCTGTAATGTATATACTTCTAAATAATAGCTCTAGATCTTTTTTCAGTGATTTTGTTTTTAATAGTATACGTTTTTATTATTATTATTATATTTTAAAAAGTTTTGAGTCACACTGTAGGAGATTCAAACTGTATTTTCCGTTAACTTTTTATTTTTTTTATATCACAACCAAAGCAGACAAGAGAAATTAGTTTGAAAGCTTTTGATGATATTATTGGTAAATGGAATTTATGAATTAATTTTATCTGTTGAGATCTGTTACGAATTGATAGGCTGTGTAATAAAAGATTTATATTAGTTATATTCAGTATTAGAGTTAGTATGTTTAGTGTAAAGATATTACTTTGCGTAAGGCAGATGGAGGTAAACTAGGAAGCATAATAAGGAAGGATGAGCTTGGCGGAAGTGTTTGTGTGTTGCACTTAAGAACAGTGTAGTTTGTCAACACGGAAGTTAGAGGGGTTATATAAGCATAACCCTAATCTAGATTCGGGGTCAGTCTGTTAAAGTGTGGGGCCGGGAGCTAGGCCAAGTATTGTGATTGAGAAGCTAAGGGTTGGAAGCTGGACAGCAAGACACATGACAAGTCATCACTACGAGAAGTCTACACGAGATTGAAGGACGAAACCGGTTCTGCAATAGAACACGATTTGAGTGAGTAACAGAGTACTTAGCCTGCCGATATCACATTGAGTTTGGAGTCAAAAGTTTAACGGGAAAGTTTAATCGAAGTAAATTCAGTAGCTTTGTTTACGGAGTTCTTGTTTCAGTCTGTCATACGAAAGTAGTATCTAGTAAAGGAAATGTATGTAGATCATAAGTAAATGCTAATGTATCAAACCATATATATATTTGTGTTATTATATTATATGAATAAAAGATAGAGAGATAAGTATTACCACTGAACCACTGGAATGCATTGTTATTGATCTGTCGCTTTGCTATTAGCATATTAACTAAGATTTTGAACCCGGGTAATAAGGATAGATAATCCTACCCCTAACAGATCCAACATTTGTATATAAAACAAATTATAATGAGTACAATACTGAGTTTAGATGACGATTACAGTGCTCCATTTTGTGTTATTGTCACAAACTATTGATTGATATTGGTTTGCAGTTGTATAAACACCATTATACATTTTAATTTACTAGCTCTCTTATTAGTTCATTAACAGTTCATGTCATACGTTGAAACTGATTGTATTTATAACTTTTAGGTTATGTAGATTTTAGATTAACTCCATAATATAAAATAATTCGTATCTTTAATTTCAAAGGTTGCCTATTCTTTATAAATAGGCATAAGCATACTCGTTTCCTTTAAACTTTACTATAAATCCTGTTAAATCAAAAACTTTGTATTTGTATTTAGGCACTTGCATTTCATATTATTTACTATTATAGCTTTTAGCTTAAAATTGATACTACATCTTGAGTTAATATTGTATTTATAGCATTTAAGGTGCCAACTCTATGGAGCAAGGCAAAGGACTTGCACGAAAACTAAATTAACAGTCTTAGTTTATCTTTAACTAATCACAAATATAATGAAAATTAATTAGTGTTCGTATGACAACTTAAATTTTTGCAGAACTATAAACAATAAGAATATTTTCCCATGTTTATAAAAATACTAGTAAGCCCCCGTGAATAAAATCACAGGCTGATTAATTAACAGGATTAATTTATATACAGTTTATAACCTCAAAGCAAATATTATAACGTATATTATAGCATACATTAGTTTTATAACTCATATTTAAAAAAATCAACTTCACAAGAAATTATAACGATTGAAGTTGCAAACATAAAACCAAACTATATAATCTACACTGTTTTTTTTTTAAGTATTACAGATGATGGGTGAAATCAGCTGTTATATTATATGTTACTCATGTACATGTTATATGTGTTATATTTATGTACGTACACTCGCGTTTACAGGAGTTGATGAAGTAAAAACAAATAAATCGACTTTAATAAAATGAAACTAACGGTAGTATACCTATATAAACATATATACATATAACTGGATTTCCGTCATGCAAAATATTTTATAGTTTACACAACGAGTTTTGAGAACAGGTTCTCATCTTCAGGTGTTGAAATAACTCACATGTGAGCACGCCAAACAAAAATAAAAAGTACGAAAACACACACATACACACGAATTACAACATAAAAATCGCCCTGCACATTGGAAAAAAATTTTGTTTATGTACATTAAAAAATCACAAAACACGGAACTACTGTATAAAAATGTTACGGCGTTGGTGCATGTTTGCATTGCCGCGGTCAATCGTCAACTCAATTTGTCAACTCAATTTAATAAAATGCTAAACTTAAAAAAAAGAACTTAATAAACTAAGGAGTTAATTTTAATATTATACAATTAACACAATTTAGTCGAACGATCAATAACGTTAGTGTACTGTTGTAACAAATTAGTTAAAATAACGTTTTAAACTTCAATTTAATTGCTTTAATAACTAATAACATTGTTATCACATTACAAGATGAAATTACTTTCTCCATAAAAGGAGCAAGTTAACATCAAACTGCCTGGCGGAAGCTTTAGTAACTACCTAAACACGTGAAGTGAAACAATTAGGGCATGTTGGGTCGTATTACTCACTGGCATAGGTGAAAAGCTGGAGTTTTCGTTAAAAAAAACTAATGATTTAAAAAGTTAGTTATAATTGCGAAAAGAGATATTTCGACATTTAAACAATATAGGTTAAACCATAAAATTTTAACTCTAGAAACCTGACTCGATTAAAACATCGATATTTAATTAGGTCTGATTTGGAAGAACAAAAATATTTGTAGGTATTATATAACTTTACTATTAGCGCGAACATAGTTTTTGTCTGCGTTTTCTGAACCATTCGTCTATTTTAATTTTCAGCGAATATTATTTGAATCGGTTTTAAATTATTTAAAGTATCTGTATCTAAACTATTTAAAGAGTTTAAATTTTTGTATAAAACATTTAAAATGTCAATACTAACTGTTTGTTTATTAAGGTACATTTAGTATACTGTTGACGTATACAAGTTCGGATGGAATATGCGTTTCAGGAAGGAAATGTGTAATGTCATCCGATTTTGTACCCATTTTGAAATAAACTTTATTCAGACAGTGGGAGGAAGAAGAGTGGGTTGCAGCAGAAAATAATAAACCCCGAAAAATGTATGATACTGTTCGGGTATTGTTATCTTCAAACCGCCGAAGCCGTCGAGAAGAAGTAGTGGTGTCTTATTATCTAGGAATGGCCATTCCGTGTTTTAAACCCATAAGTTTCCGTTGCGTTATGGTTATTTGGTATTTTTTCCTTACAGGAATTTTTTTTCCATCAAGCAGCTTCTTTTGG
The DNA here is from genome assembly GCA_018207615.1 of Philaenus spumarius. Classification (NCBI taxonomy): domain Eukaryota; kingdom Metazoa; phylum Arthropoda; class Insecta; order Hemiptera; family Aphrophoridae; genus Philaenus; species Philaenus spumarius. The sequence continues at coordinate 1,457,946 of JAGFPH010000006.1, forward strand.
ATAGAAAAATTAAACCATGTTTTTAAAAAATTTTGGCTGCCAAATTGAATTTAGAAGATGCTGGGTGTTGATACTCAGAACATTCTTCACCGTTTGAATGTGACTGGTAAATTTAAAGATACTTGTCGTTTTGTCCTTTGTATTTTATTTATCCATACGTATTTATTTCTTATTATTATATTATTTAGTGTTAACTAGTTTCTGGGGTGTGGGTAAATTAAATGTTGAGTTTTTGTACCTGTGTGTGATTGTGGAAATCCCAATTTATTAATTTATGAACAATACGTAAATGTTCTCAGATTTCCAGACGATGAGTGGTTTTTCGCCTTAGAAAAAAGAAACCTAATATACAGACGTTACCCCCCCCCCCCCCCCCCACAACTCTATTGGAACTGCTAACTAGGTCACTTGACAATTCTTTTGTGGTTTAACGCCTCTCCTCGAAATGATTACTAAATATTTTAAATTCTACATGTCAAGTTGAAGAGTTTAAATGAAAAAAGTAATGAAACTTATGAAATGTTTAATTGGGTGCGTAATTGTGTATAAACACCCCAAACCATTTTGTTATTGTAAACTTGGACAAAGTTAGAAAATATAGAAAAGTAACGGAATAATGACATGGTGGGAAAGAGTATAACAGATGGATGAGAAATGAATAGAGTAATAGAGAGTGTTATTGGAAAACATAAAAATGTGACATACTTATAGAAGGAGTGCCACACGTTGTAATAGTGAGTGAGAGGAATGAAGGGATGGTCAGAACGAGAGAGAGGGAGAAGGTAAAAGAAATGGGTTGAAAATGCAGCAACATTGTAAAATTTTAGCTTTTTTAGATAAATTATTTCAGCAGATTTAACCTGTAATCCCCGGCCTATTGGATCACAGTATGTATTTATATACCCAACCAATCCTCTAGCTTTCTCTTTCTAATCCTTGCTCCTGCAGCTAACGTTTTGTTTAACAGAATTTTATATTTCTCTGAGTATCAAACTGAAATGGCTTTAATTACTGAGACCTGTTTAATACTTTGTGAAAAACTGTTATCGGGAAATTTAAATTACTGCTATTGTAGTTCCTTTAAATGTAGGTAAATATAGTAAACTAGAATTCGTGTGCATTTCGGATCGAAATGATATGACAAATTTTAATGTTTTACACGTGTTTTTTTATGGAAGCAATAATAACAAACTGGATTCGTTGAAATTGCGAGTAAGAACTTCTTAAAATTAAACTGTTTGTATTTAATTACAAATCGCTAGTTGGTTAAACAAAACGATCAGGGTTTTCCATTTGATAATAGGTATAGTCTGGATCTAGTATTTTGAACTAGGTTCTAGATAACCCAGTTAATGATTAGCATGCATCTAGGAAGCAATACTAATGAAATTAATGATGGTTAAAATATAGGCAAAGTTTATTTCTGGTAGGAGATGGAATATGTAGGGCTCTTGCGCCGTTAAGTCAAACACTGATTTAAAAAATAGAAAGTACAAATTAAAAAAAGGATTTTTTTTATTTCACCGTTGCGCAAATTTATTTGATGATACATGTAAATCTTGATGACATTGAATTAACACAGTCTTGAAAGTCACATTCAAAAAGTTTGCAAATTTATAAATTAATATATCTAATTTATTTGGGAAAACTTAGTTTTTCAAGCTTTAAATTTAACTAATATGTTAACTAATATTAATTTAATTATTAGATACAAAATCTTCAGGTATATGTCGATAGTTTCTTTTTATTTAATCCAAACAGACGCACCTATTTAAAAGTTACATCACTAAAGTTAATTTGTGAACAATATTTTTCAGTTTCTCTAGAAATAAATAAAAACAGATTGACGCAGGTGCATAATATTCTAATACGTTTTCACATGTTCTGGACGATATGACCACAGAACTTTGACTGGCATTTTAATTAAATTCAATTTTCAATTCAATTTTTGATTGGCTTTTCCCAGTCAACTCTGGGCTACTGTCACGATACGCCAAGAGCGAGTTAGTTAAAACTAAATACAATTTAATTGAGAGCAAAAAATCCCTCTTCAAGTAGAACAAAATTAATAAACCGTTATCGTGGATTCTGCAGCTTAACGGCACAACTTGTTCCTATCAGAAATAAAATACCTGCAATTTGGAATATTTTGACCAGTTTTGCTATTTTTGAGATAAACATGGGTCGCAAATTAAAGAATCTAGTTAAAAACGTGTATTTTGCGTGAAATAGAATAAAAGTATTAAACAATAATTGTATTATTATTTTGTACTTGGATTTCAGAGATCCTCAAATGTACAAATGTCAAATGTTAAGCCTTGAAAATGGATATATGTAAAGTGTCCGAAACGTTGGTTGTACTCAACGTGCAGACAATAGTGACGCGGTCGATCTCCGGAGACCAAGTATATAATAATAATGTTTGTGACGTTAAAAGTTTATCTTTCAAAATCAGTAATTTTATCATGATTATTTTACAATTAATTATTGTATACTATTTGTATAAAAAGTATACAAATATTTTAATTCAACGAAGAATCAACCACAACGATTGGCCAATTTACTAACAATCACAGCGGAAGGACACAGCTGATATTATGCGAAAATGGTAGTAGTAGTTTGCTAAAGCACAACAGTTAGTATTCTTTCCATCTGCGAACTATAGTCACCGGTGGAAACACTGTCGAGAATGTTACGTACATTGAAATAATAATTGTTGCCTTTTTTCTTAAACCAATATAGCGATTAACACATCCCAGTAAGAGAATAAAGTGGAGACATTTCGAGCAATATTCTACTCTTCGGCTGTAATATCGAGAACTATTCACGAACAAAACCAGGTATGGCAGATTCCTCCTAAAACTCTCTCTACTCGTAACATTTGAGAAGGTAAGTGCAAGAAATGCGCCAGTGAAAACATTGTGTTTTGAGATAATTGCTTTTACAAATTTTGTATACATTTTATTTTCTACACCCTTAATATCTTTTATTACAGATGTACATAAAAAAATATTCTTTTTTTCTTTATTAATATGATCAAAAATTAAAAAAAATTAAATATATTTGTTTTTTATATAAAGCACAGAAATAAAAACCATGTCAAGTGCCCGTCTTGAATAAAACACTTTTCAGCGATGTTTTGCTTAAAAACCTTCAAGTTGCCTTTCTTGTGCACTTTTATGGTTTTATAACCTTAAATTTAAATATAGTTCTTAATGTAAACACTAATTTACTTAAATATTTTATTTTACCCACATTGTAAATTTAACAATGCTGTAACTTTTCAGTTTCCTAGACTAACGTAACATTTTCTGCGCATTTCTAGAACAAAATCAGAAATTACATTTAACGCAAAAGTTCATGCCAATTACACCCACCTCACCATATAACGTTTTAATTTAGTAAAGTAAATAGCATTTGTAAAATAAAATTTTAGTAATTATATTATTTTAATTATGGTACTTATGTCCGTCTTATGACTTAATGTAACTTAATAAAGTTACGAGTTTTTTGAAACTATGCTCCATCTTCAGAATATTCACCCGTGAGAGTTCGTCAATACATTAAGATACTAAAACACACGCACATACATATAAATTACAAACATGAACCAAAACTACACGGTGGGTGTAGACCAACGGTTCTCGGACTACTGATACGCGATGGCTTGTCTAGTGTTGTCCAATGCCTTATCTCTTAACGTCATCGCAGTGTCATACAATAAGTTAGAACGGAAATTAAGTTTATCATTTAACAGGTCATTTCCGTTTTCTTTAAAAGCTTTATAAATTTCGTATTCTTTATGTTATTTTCACAATAAGTCAGCAAACAGAAGTTTAAACATTAGTCTTATAAGCATGCGCACAACGAACAACGAGTTTTAAAAACATGTCTAAAACCCATCTGATAAATTGTCAACTACGTATTATTCCCAAAGGAATAAATTTAAAATCAGACACTTTACCTATCTCGCAAAGGCCGATACGACAGACATTTAAATCGAATATTCTCCTTCTAACGCGGTTGGTTTTTTAATATGGTTACATTTCTTACCACCTTACATTTCTTATCGACCAATACCTACGCCTGGAGCTTCTACTTTAATATGTTCCTCGCTGATATCGTGTTGAATGTGAGCTTGTTTTTTATTGACCCAGACTATACTTAAACACGTCTTTAACCTTGTAGCTAAGTAGTCATGTTTTTACTTATACGTAAACGATGCGACTCGTAGTTATGGCGATGCGACCTCTAGTTAAGACGATGCGACTCGTAGTTATCATGTTTACCTAGATCTAGCTGTTTTACCCGGCTGCGTTACTTGTTCAAAATGAAGAAAATTTGCAAGTAACTTTAGTATTTTAGCGTAAAGCAATTCAATGTAACCAAAACTCGATCAATTTTAAATTCACTTAACTAGCATATTGACGGCAACGCCTGTCACCACTATCAAATAAAATTCCTATAAGAAGTTTCTGTATTAAATCGTAATAAACAAACATATGCACTTGAATTATTTACGATATAGTATTTTTAACTTGGAATGTAATCTACGAAATTCCACAATGCGTAGTCATGAAATTTGTTTTAAAATTATTGCTTACAATAAACAACGTTTACTATGCTCCTCGCATGATTCCAACACTAAAATAAAATATAAGTTTCTAACAATGTTTTTTATTTGTACAAAGTTTATATTCTATCTCTCTCTTCTCTCCAATGTTAATAAACAAAGACTATTTCCCATATATTTTTTAAATTTTATACTCTGAACGCTTGTATCTCGATTTACATCTTTTATTGTCTCTTTTTTGGTGAACCACCTAATGTAACAAGCTTTTTTATTTGTATATAAATGTAAATATCCCGATGTCTAAGACGGGTGCGAAGTGGGGAAAAGTATTTCGTGTTTATATTTTTTAAGAAGACGGTTGATATGTATGGTTCAGTTATAAATGGGTTTAAGATATTCAAGAGTGCGTCAGGACTTTGTATTTATTCAGCAACAAGATTGACTCTAAAGTGCATTTGGTTGGATAATTTCATATTTATTTTGTCATTCAAACAACATAATCTCGTTATTAATATTAAACGAAACAAGACTTCTAGTTGTTAATAATAGTTTATTATTGATAGTGGATAAATATCGCTAATGTAAAAAAGTTTGTGTTATGCACTTCAAAATATTGCGGAAAGTGTATTACCACTTACGGAAAAGTATTATTTATACATTCGTAATCGCATTAGCTAGAAAGGTAATTCACACAGGTAAAACTAGCAAAATTAGGTTTCAGTTATGTATTCCAAAATTTTAGAAAACACCAAAAAGCTATTTCCAAACACCCATCCGCGTTAATTCAGGAACCGATGTTGGATTTGACATATATTTTCTACTATTCATGATGTAGATATATGTCGTTAAAATATGTGTTATCATTTAAACTCAGAACTGAAGAAAAATTTTAAATATGCTGTATGGTATAATACTTCTCCAGACACGGGAAAGGAAAACACCGTCTCATTTTTCGTTGTATGACCAAACTGATTAGATGTGATATGGGACGTCATTACTGTACACATATTGCACTGTGCGTGGGATGGGTTGAGTGGGTGGGGGAGACTAATTGCGTTACAACTGCTGTCTCAGTTTGAGTTAATTTAATAAAGAAAGACAACCATTAACGGTGTCATATAGAAACAGGAAATGCCATAATCACTTTAACATCTTCATTAATTTTAAACTAAAAGGAGTTTGTGTAAATAACTTTCTTTAGTCAAACATTGTTTATTTATGATAAATATAAAAAAGCTATCCAGTTCCTCTGTCGAGTTCATACCATATAGTATTTTCAAGAATACCTGCTATGGAAATGTTCAATACCGTCTGCACTTTGCGAGTTTGCTCTTCATCTTGCGTCTTCGGATTAAAGTCTGCGCTTTGCGAGTTTGCTCTTCATCTTGCGTCTTCGGATTAAAGTGGTACTTTTCAAGAAAAAGGAAAACTTAAAACATTGACAGTCTTGGAAAAAATTGGTGCACAATACACTCTCGCGTGAGTACATTGAACTAAGTCAGTTGGTCACACTTATGATATTACATTAGCAGACACTCGAGCGCGACTAGAATATAGCTTGTAATCACTTATGTTTTTACTAATGAATGTCTTCATTTTTATTTTTGTCTTATGCATAAATACATTTTGCAGTAAACATCAATGTATAATAAAAGCAGCTGATGATAAATGTAGTTTCGAAGTTTTCCTGTTTTAAAGTAATTCAACTAAGACAAATTGTTAATTTAACTTTTTGGAATCTACGATTTATAGTTTATATGTTCACGAACAATATCTCTCAAAGTACAACAGTTTATTGGAATATCACATCCACAATATTTAGTCAATTTTAAATTTGTTTTGTCTTGCCGACCATGGTTCACCTAGTATCGCCATTTTCAAGGCAATTTAACACAGACTGTCACTAGTCTGGGAGGAGTGAGGGAAGAGTACCCAATACCAGAGACTCTATTCGCATAAACAGATGGATCCAAAATGGGAGTCTCCGACTGATCGAGTTCTGTAGTGTAAGCTGGAGAACTGGAATGTTGTCAATCATATACAGTAGGCCAGTTTGCTTACATGTCCTAAACAGAAGCATATGCTACATAAATCAGTGAAAACTATAAGGTCAGCCATTGTTACTTCACGGTTATTGCTGAGAATCAACGTTGGAATTGGAAATGGTTAAAGGGGTCAATCAAGATCATAATTTGTTTGAGATTCCAAATTTCAATGGCGTACATTTTGCACAAATACAAATACTGTGCTCATAATAGGGTTAGGTAGCTCTTGTAACTTTAACAAGAGAACATTTAAAATAAAAACAATATTTTATTCGAAACATTGATATAAAAATAAATGAGAAAAATGTGACTTTCAATAACGTAATATGAGTTCCATAGCGACTGTCAACCAACAGTTATACAATAAAGGGTGCGTTTACGATTAATTTGAGGATAAAACCCTTGACATTCTTACATTAAAAAATGGTAAAAATAATATATTATTCTGTTTATGAAACAACGTGCAGATAGCCATTCCATACCTAACTAGTATATTGATCACATTCAAACTTCTAATAGAAGCTGTGAATTGAAATATTTGCAAAATCCTATATATCCATTATCATTGACTTATTAAACTGTGATTTTTACGAGGTTTAGTGGAATACAATCGCACTCTAAAGTCATGCCAGTTCAATATTCGGAGTATAACGGATCTCTCGATAATTCTACGAAACAATGCGTTCACTACAGTAGCAAGGATTAAACACAGAGAAAGAAGGATGTATATATACCGGTTGTGATCCCATAAGCTGGCGGATTAGAGGTTAAATTTGCTAAAATAATATATCAAACAAAAGCTATTTTTTAGCAGCAAGATAAATTTTCAGAAAAACTTATGTTAGGTGGAATTGTAAAGAACAAAAATAACCTTTTATGACCTACGATTTAATAATCCTTAATCCTGCTCCTCATTTTCTGCCTCTCCCTCAATCTCTCCAACTCACAGTTTACTCACCCCCTCCAATTGATTATTTAAAATAATTGACTTTATTACACTTTCATCTCACTTTCTTTATTTCTCTCTCCATTAGTTTCTCCCTCTCTCTCTCTCTCTTTTATCTCACGGATTATTTTACTCTTTATCCATTACTCTTGAAAAAAAATATCAAGCTCACTTTCCCCTCGTTTTTTTAAACTCATTTTCTCTTGTAACTCATTCAACTTTCTACATTGTTCTTGTACAATAATTAATTATACCTCTATTCTCTCTCTTTCTCTCTCTTTAACCACACCCACTCACTCCGTTATCCTTTTACCATAAATGTTAGGCTTCTTTCACTTTAGGAAAGCATGTCACTTTCACTCTTTTTATCTTCTTCCACACGCACTCGCTTCATCGCTCATATATTATAATAATTTGTAGATTTTCTCCCCACCTCTCTCTCTTTTACTATTTTTATTTTCTACCTCAAGCACTCCCTACATTTCACTTTTACAATAATTGCCAGGCTCATTCCCACCTCTTTCTCTCTCTCCACCTCTCTCTTCTGCCTCTCCTACTCACTCCATTACTCTGTAACAATAATTGTTATCCGATAATAGCCTCTTTCTCTCTCTCTCTCTCTTACCTCACACAATCTATCCGTTAATCGTTTACAATAATTATTAGACTAACTTTCTTTTATTTTTTCATCTAACAATGTCTTGATCCGTTATACTCACCTCACGCGTTTTACGTTTCCGTATCTATCTGACTTATTCTGTTGTCCTATCTGCCGAATCAGCGGTTTTTTCATTAATATTTTCCATCGTATCTTATTCACATGTAATCTCTTTGAATGTACGAATTTTGTCGTCGTAAATGTTAAATCTATTTTATTTTCCTTTACTATTTAAATTGATTTTATTTTTTACCAAATTATGACATTTTTTGTGTATGTTTATTTTATAACTAATCTACTAAATATTTGACATAAATACAGTTTCGGCTAAAGTGTTTAATGCATTTATTAATAGATGCGACTTAAATTATTGTAAAATTTTAAGTGAAAGAGAGTCTTGTTTGTTCTGATTTTGCCCCCAAAATAAAGAAGTTACGAAATAATACATTTAAGATTCAAACGTAAAAATTGTTTTAGAAAACTTGTGAAGATTTCCTTATCTTTAAAAACCACCAAGCTTGGTACGAATGCTGATAATATAATACAAGTGTTTATTAGGCCTACTCTTTAGTGTAATAATTTAAATAATAAAAGAGCAATATAATACATCTGTAGGCTATATCTTCTATTATTCAGCTTACAAATTAATTACAATAACTTTACACAAGTGCACTTTCTTACAAATGTATTATGGTACATTTTTAAAATTAAAAGCATATTTTTAAAACACATGTTCATTGAAATGCATTTTATTTATTTTTATTCCAAGAGCTGATACAATACGGTGGCGAATAAAACTTGGAAATATTCCACGCTTGGTGGGTCAGAGAGATACAGCTTGGGTAATAAATAGGTCGAAATAGTTCAGCCATGTACAGGCTAGAGAATGGTATTGGATATTAAACCCGTGCAGTATAAACAATGCTTTCTGAAACTGGGCAGTTATTTAATGCAAACTGTTTTGGAAAAAATCTTTATGCCTCGATCGAACACATTGTATCGAATCTGTTTCGGTTTACTGCTTTTCTGCATATGTGCTTTTATTTAACAGTTATTTTATTGTTTGCAGTAATAAAATTCATCAAATGTACCTTTATTGGTTACTTTGTTACTTTTTAAACATGTTTTTGTTCTTGTAGTTTTTAATTTTTATTAGTATTATAATTATTTTAGTTTTTTTTAACTTTTCTCTAATTTTTTCTAGTCTTGAATTATTTATTTTTATGTTGATACCATTCTGATTACTTATAATTTAATTTTTACTACGAAACTGTTCAACGTTTTAGAGAAATAAATAAATACGATTTAATTCGACCTTGTAACAATTATAATTTTGACTACCTATAACAGTATTGAAAGCTATTTTTTCAAAAAATTTGCCTCTTCTAGTGTAACGTAATAATGTGAAATAATGTAAACATGGTTGCATGTAAATCATCTTTAAAATAACGTGTTTTAATTTTTGGACTGCCTGTACATTTCTTTTAGGATTTTGATACGTTTTGTGAATAGGCCAAGTCAAAAATTATCCAGCATAGAATGCGGCGCACTCTTATCTAATTATAAGCCTGCATAAAAATTAGATTTTAAATGTTTGAATAACCTGCAATAACTATTTTATTTCCTGGCTGAGTTTATTTCCGAAATGTGGACCCTCATAAACTCTCGTGTACCCTTTGATAGCGGGACTTGTTTTCTAAACAACTACAAATACATAATTACGAGTAACTGAATTAGAGTTTGGGAACGTTGTCAATTTTCAAACGGTTTTGTCTATTTGATCCAACGTTTAGTGTTTAAATTGCTGTGTGACGTAATGAAGCGGTACATGTCCTAGTAACCGATGTAAGAAATGACCGCTCGTTACTTCGGCTCGTAACACATCCCTACAAATGGCATCATGTAAGCAGAATGGAGGTAATTTATTGTTGAATGTGCAAATAAATCGAAAAATGTCGAATTTAAGGCCTGGAACTAACCTGATGTATTGTTAGCATAAAGTGTCGATGCAAATTAGTTCACATTTTCTTTGAATGCGTTAATAATCCATTTAAATATGAAGAAAGCATTCAGTATATATTTAATAATTGTATGCATTTGTTTAGTACTTTTTTGTCATACTGTAATAAGGAAAAATATATGCCATCTATAAACTTGTTACTATCATATTTTAACGATAGTAAAACCTCATCATTCATTTTGAAGACGTACTGATCTTGGATTTCTTAACTTCTTTAGATTTAAGAAACTTAAAATCGTGTCCTCATAAGTCGCAAACATAAGTTTTCGGCCGATATTTTTAAATGGTTGGAATACAAGCAATTTTCAGCTTTGAACGCTCTTTAATTTGATATCCCTACTCAACCTATGTACTATTTTTTAGTTTTGGGCATGTCCATTTCCCCTTTTAAGTTTCGTAATCTTGGAAACTTGCGAAATGTTCGCAAGTTTTGCATTGTTTGAAAGGGTATATAACTAGCAATGGTTGGTAAAATGTTGGTTTTTGAGCCACTCAGTGGAGCTAAATAAAAAAGTACGAAACACAAGTTTTGGTACGTTTAAGGGAGCCATTTAGAAAAAGAGCGAGCAAATAATTGATCACTTGTTTTGTTTATTTTTAAAAGAAATTTAAAATCGTGGAACACTCTACCTGTGTTTAAATTTTAAAGTTCAACAAACAATACCACGAGTACCTACTTTAGGTAAGTAGGATTTTGAAAACAAAATATTTTTCTTAGATTCTTTAAGTGCGAAATAGTGGGATTTCAGTTACAACCAAGTGTCTTAACTGATTTGTTTGCTCCCGCTATACTGATTCTGGAATCAGCTGTTAATCGAAGATAGAACAAGTTTTGTGTAACTTAGTGGTTTAAAATTGCTATAACTTCCGCCATTTTCCTAATATGGGTTCTGGCGACGCAATCAATGGTTTGTCGTCCAAACACGCTTAAATCAGCAATGCACTGACTGCCAAATTAAAACGCATCATGACAACTCCCAGATTGGTTAGGGTGCGTTCACAGAGAAAGCTGGTTGCAAGTTACTTGTTTCTAAGCGCTTGTTTCCAGCGCTTGCAAGATCTTGTGAATAGTTGTGGGTGTTCACAACAAAAGCTTGCAACTTTCATTCCGAGAATGTCTTCCTCAAGTGATGAAGATTTATTTTTGCTTGAAAATGTAGATTTGAAAGTGCGGCGAAAGAGAATCGGTATACATGCAATTAACCGCGGAAGAGGAAGATTTGGTGAATACCACCATCTGTTTCCTCAATTGAAATTGGACAACGTAAGATTTTTTTCTTATATGAGAATGGAGTTGAGCACATTCAATTACATCCTCAAGAAAATTGAAACTACTTTGAACAAATCCTGGGGAAACTGGCATAAGCAACCAATCCATCCGGAAGAACGGCTAGTTATTTGTTTGAGGTAAGTCTTTAATTTGTTTGAAACTATTTGTTTTAATAACCATTTACCATATTATTTATACAAATATTTTTTTTAAACCATTATAAGATGAAAATTTTATTTTTTTTGCTACCTGAAATTACCACAATTAAAAGAATTGCTTTTAAATATTAATTTGTAGTTAAGTAAAGATTAAAGATATATATTTTTGCTTTTTATCTTATAAAAAATGTATGTTATAGACCATTGTTAAGCTAACTTGGACTACTATCTTGAGGTCCATTGATTTAATTATGTAATAGTATCGTAGTGAGTAATGGTCTTTTATGTACACCTATAAAACACAATACAATTTGAGTTCAATTTATTTATCATATAATAACAGAACAATGAAAAAATAAAAGTGAACAGAAAAATTATTGTGAATTTAATATAATAAATGTATGTTAATTTAAATATTAATTTTTCATTATTTGAGATTTAATAATCGATCGAGCCCTGAAAATTCCTCATTTCCGGGAACTTGTATTGCCTCATATTCATCCATGGATGAGCTCTGGTTAGAAGTACCATAAGGTGAAAAGGCAGAGTTGTTTCGGGGTGTACTCCCAACACTGTCAGACATGGGGTATGCAAATTGTTGAACAATATCCTGAATCTTTGTACGAAATGGAAAAATGTGGTCAGGACGAATTTTTTTAACATGGGGCAATAGGGTCTTGAAGAATAGTAAATGCTCATCTTCTGGTTCCTTTTCTTCTTTTGCCTTCCTTTTTTGTAACAAAATGTCCAGTTTTTTCCTCTCGATTTCCAGCATTGAAGACGTATAATCATCATTTCTTGCACGTTTAATTCTATTGACAGTATGTCTTGTATTTTTTTTCATTCGTGGAGTTTCTTCCTCGTTTTCTGTTCCGCCAAAACGATCAGGTGTTGTAGATATTTCGTCAATATCCACTGTGACATCTTCCCGGTGATGAACATCTGCCACATTTTCAAACCCAATAACATCTTCCTCGTCACCTATTTCTGGAGAGTTACTCAGCCGTTCAATATCTTCACCCATATTTGAGCTTTTGAGTATGGAACAGTTACCTGAACTTTGCCGAGGTTTTACAATATCTTTTAAAAATGAAAGCGCTTTGAAATACTGCCACTTACAGGTAACTATTTCATCTGCTCCAGCTCCGGATTTAGGACGTGTTATTTTTGACAGGTCAGTGGAATATTGATCTCTCAGATATTTCCACTTCTTCTTAAGCACATGATCTGAAAAATAGAAAAATGATTATAAAGTGCCTAATTGGTTTATGTTTTTATGTGTATGTTAGGTGTGGTGTATGTGTGCGTGAGATGTAAATAATTGCTTATTAAAAACCTTTTAATTTTGTAGGTATTTGGTTACTGGATCATCATTTCGGACACTATCATTTAATTTCCGTGTTGGTGTAAGTACTGTGAGCAACATTGTGAGGGAAATAGTGACCGTCGTTTGGACAGTACTGCAGCCTTTGCACATGCCAGTGCCATCAAAGAACCAGTTTTTACAAATTGGAAATGATTGCTTCTCCCTGTGGAACTTTCCTAATTGCTTAGGATGTATAGATGGTAAGCATGTGAGAATTAAGTGCCCTAAAAAATCAGGATCTATGTTTTACAACTACAAACACTTTTTCTCAATGGTATTGCAGGGATTGGTAGATGCTCATTACCGGTTTATAGTAATTGACGTTGGAGGTTGTGGTAAACAGAATGACGGAAAATCATTTGAAGCATCTGACATGTTTAGACTAATGCAAAGCAATAATCTAGATATTCCTAATCCAACATGTCTACCTGGTACCAATGTTAAAGCACATCATGTGTTTGTGGGTGATGATGCATATCCACTATTGGCTAACCTACTCAAACCATACGTAAAGAATGAACTAAGCTTTGACGAAGAAATATTTAACAAAAGATTATCGCGTATGAGAAAGTCAGTTGAATGTACTTTTGGTATTCTTTTTACAAAATGGAGACTACTATCGACCACCATTGACACCGAGGTTGTTGTCATAGAAGACATAATCAAATGCATTTGCCTGTTACACAACATCATCATTGATTTGGAAGGCGTACAACACCATTTAACTGAGGCCGTTGTGATGCCAGTTCCAGAAAAAAGAAAGAAACAAATGGGAAGACCTACAAACGCAGGAACCACTGTGCGAGAACTTTTTAAGATATTCTTCGCCAACAATCCTTTATTTTTCACAGACTAATACTGTATGACTAAACATCACTTAATTTGAACAATTAAATTTAGTTTGTTACTCAAATTACCTTACTAGAATCAGTGATGTACAGTATTAATAAAGCAAAGTTTTAGCAAAAGGATTTTATATCTAATATAATACACGAATAATATCGGACTGTATTTCTGTTACTTGTCATAAATATTTTTTATATGAAGTTCATTTTATAAATTTGGATTTTATGCCTACTTGTTTGTAAGAATGAAATATAAACTAATTAATTTATATTGAGTGCATAGCTTAATTATATATAAATGCATATAAAAAGCATGTTTGCAAAAAGGCATAATATAAAGCTTAATTTTGTGTTCACTATAGAAATATATAATACACATATTACTTAGTAAGTAGGAAAACAAATTTTCTTCTCAAAATAGGATATGTTGAGGAGGCGTATTCAAATTTTTAGCCTAGTTTATATTACGGCGAGGAGGCGTATTCTAAATTTAACAGAGGTAACAACAACAAATAAGAATATATTATTATATTATATATATTATTATTTAGGCTAGGCCTTTACTGTTTACCTGAAAAATTACACTTGCCAATAATTATAGTGCAATGTAATTCACTACATTTATTACCTTCAATAAAGAATTAAAAAAACACACTAATATTAGGCTACTAATAGATAATTACTGAAAACACCTTTTCCATAACCTAATATAATAATATATAATATATAATAACCTATATACCAAATTAATCTGTAGAATGTCCTGAGTACAATAATATATAATATGATCTATTTAAATATTACGTCATATACACAAATTTCGATTTAAAAAAATGCTTTTTAAAAGAGCTCTTTGACCTAAGGTCTCTTTGCCAGTGGGGAAACACTTTAAAAAAGCTTCTGAGATACGATTTGCCAGATAGAGGTTTAAAGACATCAACAAGCTATTAATTATTATAAATGACGTAATATACAAATTACATTGAAAGTACAATTATAAATGAATCAATATAGTAGACAAATTGTTATTTATAAACTTTGAAAAAATATAGGCCTATGGCGTATCTTATAAATTATAAATTTTCTTACCTTTTTGGGTTCAGTAGAAGGGGCTTCATAGCCTCGACTGCGCCCAAATAAAGGCGACAAACAAACAAACAAACAACCTTCAGTGTTCATTTCCAAGGCTATCTCTTTCCAACACTTATCTATGTAAAGTCTATTTTAATGTTGTTTGAGACGTTTGGCCCTCTTTTAAATACTTGAGAAATCAATTCATCGACATCCATGTTCACTGCGAGTTGTCAGCGAATTGACTGCTACCAGCGCCGGAAAACAAGTATCAAAAGTTCTTGCTTGCCGGTCAGCGCTTGTAGCAGGCGCTTGCAAGTCGGAACAAACGTTGTCTCTGAACACACAAACTTGATACAATGAAAACTTTTTCTCGCGCCGGTCAGAGCCGACAAGCGCTTGTTAGCAAGCGCTTGCAACCAGCTTTCTCTGTGAACGCACCCTTATCGTCTATAAACTTAGATAAAAGTGTACTGTACGTGAATGAGTAAAATTGTCAGACTTACAATTTAATTTTAATAATAATCTAAACGCAATTAATGTCACACTATGAGGAAACGGGGTCAAAGTAACGACCAACATTTGACATTAAAATATAATCGTTTAATGATTATTCTTGACAAATTAAATACTGCGTCAAATGATTTATATTTATTATTGAAAGACAATTAATAAGATTTTGCTTCTAAAGTTAACCAAAACATAATGTGTAAAATAAATAATCTTTTGCACGGACAACTATCAGCATTTATATAGTAATCTTTGTAATACGTATGCAATTAATTGTATAGCCAAAATATGAACATAACATAAACATAAGAAAACAAGGCGCCTTGCCAAAATGGTACTTAACCTATTTATAACTAAAATACCTATATACACTACGTATAATTTCAGAACTGTCTGGGCCAATTGGTACACAATTTAACTGTTCATAAACCAAAGAATGTCACTGTTAATGTTCACAATATAAACAAAAGAATGTCACTGTTAATGTTCATAATTTCCAACCTGTACAGGTATGCAACTCAATCGTTGTACGCTAGTAATATTTTGAATTCGTTAAAACACTTGATTGACAATATGTCGAAACTATTTTGTTGGTAACCCGAGTTATCGTAATATGACAAAACGGGATTGTATGTCTCTGAGAATTAATTGACTGCAGAAACATCGGCAATATTATTGATATATAAACTGAACGACACACTGCGCGGCAACGTGGTCCTTCAACAGCTGAGATTGTACGATTACAGTAGTCTACGATTCATGTAGAGTCTAACGTCTAACTAACTGTACCTTGCTTTGAATTAGACTAAAGTTCGCCACAGACATGTCACCGGTTAGGCTAGTAGCCATTCAGAAAACATCGAACATACTTACAATTTAAAAAACATTAGAATGCTGAAACAGGTTCCAAGTTTAAAATTTATAGTGGAAATAACTTTTATAACTTTTGAAATTAGGATTTTTTAAATTTTTAACCTAATTTAGGGTAGGAGGTAAAACAATAATTCCCACTTTTAAAATGCCACAAATTAAAAGTTTTATTGCCATAAAAAATACACGTTTTATAAAAATAACATTTTTGTTGTTGTGTTCAGATCATGTGAAAGAAAGATGACTAGGTAATTTTGATATTTCAATTTATTTTATTTTAATTTATATGTTTCAACGTTTTATGTGTGCTAGTGTGTGTAGTGCAAAGTTTTAATGTGTATTTTATGTCTTGACGAGTAAAACACTTTTATGCTTGGAATCTGAAAAATGAAGAACTACAAAAAAATGTGTGTGATGATCTGATGAATTCTGTCTTTGTCTCCCCGAAACCGGTAATCAAAGTATTCACAAGGATTATTTGGACTTAATTCACATTAATTACATAACTTAACTCAATTAACAAGTTAAATGTTATTTTCAACAAAGTTATAAACTAAAACCATTAAAATAGAGTTTTTGTAAACATTAGAATGCCTACTTTTACTATAAAATACTGTTTTGTATAACTTTTGTTATAAAATATCATTTTCAAGTACCAGTATTTTTAAACGGAAGTTATTTTATCACTACACGATGGGTTTAAAAAAAAACACACACACAAAGAATACAAGTCTTTAAATTTTGTATAGTATAAAACAACCTGATTCAAAATAGGAAGTTTAGTCACCTACTAATTAAACGGGTGGCCTGATACATACTTTGTAACCATCTTGACTACTCAATCCTAGTATTGTTGTTATTTTTAGGTTAGATAACAAACAACTTAGACCATGGTCTACGTGCTATGTAGGCTATAAAGGCTTACATTTCAATTGGTCGAGATTTGATACACACAGTTCGAACGTCATGTATTACATTTTTGTTCACAAATCATAGGAAATATCAGGAAAAAACTATAGAAAACATAAACATTCCGTCATTACAAAATAATAAGCTTTATAAACTTTACATTACTTACACTTTATCCAAGTAATTTTATTATTTATTCTAAATCTGCACTTCCTAGAAAAATTATAAACTGAAGTTAAATAATTAGTAACATTACATAGTTCGACTATGAAGGCTGACAAATCGTTACAAGTCATCATTAAGATAGCAACGGAAGCTTTAAAGTAGCCATTTATTAAATCAAAACACGATTCTATGTATAATTATATTATAAGTCATTTCAAGTTAAGAAGTAAATGTTAATTTTATTTGCATGGAAATGTTTAGCAAACATTCTTAGAAGGCGAATCAAAGATAGCGGGAAGAAGCGTGACTAAGTTATTAATTTGATAAAAGGGTGGAATTTACATCCGGTGCGCTTTGTTATAAATCGTAAATTTTTCTTCAGATGTTAGCAAATCGTACCAGAAACTATGGCAAAAAACTTAATCTGTATTTAATCTTAGAATCTAACATTATGTTTCAAAATATAAAATTAATACAAAAATAGAAGAAGAAAAAAATCTAGAAATATAGGACGTAGGTCAATGATCTAAAATGAATAGTTGTTTACTTGTTTACGAACAATAGAGAACAGGCAGTATTATGGTATTCGTGGAAAGGCAAATGAGTGGTTGCAGTCATACTTAACATGTAGAAAGCAAAAAGTAGTCTATACAGACTCTTACGGATTGCACTGCTCTTCTTGGGAAATAAATTCTCGAGGTGTGCCTCAGGGATCAATATTGGGTCCTTTACTCTTTTTGGTCTACATAAATGACCTGCCTTATAATATTGGGGAAGCAAAAGCTGTCCTGTTTGCTGATGGCACCACTTTAACGGTTTTTGGGAAGAATAGTATTAATCTAGAAAAGTCGGTTACTTCATCACTGATTATGGCAGAAAATTGGTTTTTATCAAATGGTCTAAAACTTAATAAAAATAAAACTCAGCTAATGCAGTTCAGTTGTAAACAATTAAAAGAAAAAATTTCAATTAATCATTTAGAACCAAGTACAGGCTCGTCAAAATTTCTGGGAGTGGTAATTGATGAAAACATAAACTGGAAATCACATATTACCTTCATTTCAAATAAACTTAACTCAGCTTGTTTTGCACTACGCACTATTTCACGTATTTCCAATCCGGATACAATTAAAACAGTATATTTTGCATATGTGTACTCTCACCTGAAATATGGTGTTGCTCTTTGGGGGAACTCGGTAGAGTCTGGAAACATTTTTTCTATTCAAAAGAGAATTATAAGAATAATTTGTAATTTAAAAGGTAGGCAATCTTGCAGAAATTCATTTTCGAAATTAAAATTTTTAACTCTTCCCTGTATATACATCCTGAATGTCCTGCTCTTTTTTAGAAGTAATTATATGGGTGTCGATCAGTACAAACATGGATATTCCATGAGACGGCAAATGCTTCAATACCCAGTACATAGATTAAAGTTGTTGGAGGACGGGGTGCGCTATTCTGGTCTCAAATTGTACAACAGGTTGCCAGACAATATAAAGGAAGTGCCTAGCATTAAAGCCTTTAAAAATAAACTTAAGGCCTTCTTAGTAAAGCGGGCATTTTACTCGGCGGAGGAGTACCTGGGGCTTTGAATGGATTTTATATGTAGTTGTTTTATTTTATGATTAACTAGTGGACCCGGCAATGCTTCGCTATTGCTTTATTTAATTTTAAGGGTAGTTATCAAATTTCATTCATTTGACTTAAGTTATTGAATTGCAAATGGTGTTTATGTCAACAATTTATATAAACAATATTTTAAACAGCATATATGCATATAAGTAAATAGATATGTAACAACCGATGTTTGAATTGAATTATAATACAGTAAGCATTTTTCGTTGATTTTTGTTTGTGTTGTTTGGCAATCTAACCTAAAAAAGCTGTTTTGGTTTTTGAAGAATAATAACCCGATTATAAATTAGAGAAATTGGTTGCAAATAAAAGTGTTTTGGTTCATTGTAGGCCTAACCTAAAATTATGTTCAGTTTTTGATCCATAACAGTTGTTTTATTTATAATAATATGTAACAACCGATGTTTAAATTGAATTATAATATAGTAGGCCTAAGCATGTTTTATTGATTTTTGTTTGTGTTTGCTTTTAATTTGTCAATCTAATCTAAAAAGCTATTGGTTTTGAAGAATAATAAACTGATTATAAATTTGCTAAAGTTGCTATGGTAATGAATGTAAACAAACATGTGTTACTAAGCATTTTATACGAACAGCTGTTTTTGAGCGCTATGGTCTTGATTCCATACAAAAGAGGCTGTTTAGTTTTTCCAAATTTGAAACTTTTTCGGGAAACTTTTCAAATTTTTTTTATATAAAAACCTAGTTCGGACTATTACGAACATTTTAAAACAAAAAATTGCCAAATTGGTCCAGCAGTTCTCAATTGATGAGATTTCAAAGAAACAGCAATTCATTTTTATTATATAGATTTGAAATTGTTAATATAGTTATATATGTCTTATTTTTATTACTTGTGTCGTATGTGTATTATGTGTATATGTGTATTAATTTCTATTCTGTGTATATGTTTTATCATGATATGTGACAACTCAAATGTTCAATAAGAAATGTAACCAAATGAGGCTAATAAACCAAATACCAAATACCAAAAAACAGGTTGAAAGGGGGTGGGGGAGGAGAACAAATATAAATAGGAGACAATGGTAGAGCATAGATAATAGCAAACAAAGCTTCTGAAGATGAGGTCCACCCGAAACGCGTCAGGCGAAAAAAAGACAAAGCTAAAAAAGGCGGATAAACAAGAAGACAAATGTTTCAAGCATCTTAGCAGAAATAATAGTAAGAATTGCAGCTGTTATAAAATATAAGAAATAATTTGATTTGAACATTTAACTTTATTTACCATCTTAATTTTGATTTTATTATTAATCCTACATCTTTATTATAAATAATACATAACATATGTTTTTAGAAGGTTCCTTTGGGGGTTGGCGAGCGGAGCACGCAGGGGTCTCCCCTAGTAATATATAA
Source organism: Philaenus spumarius (assembly GCA_018207615.1). Lineage (NCBI taxonomy): Eukaryota > Metazoa > Arthropoda > Insecta > Hemiptera > Aphrophoridae > Philaenus > Philaenus spumarius. The sequence continues at coordinate 1,478,360 of JAGFPH010000006.1, forward strand.
TTTGCTCTAATTGCATATACTGGGTGAGGCAATGAGAAAGCAACAATTAGTTTAAGCTATCATATCATAAATACGGCAACAATGAATCATCAGCTGTGTTTATAACCTCGAGTGAACTGTGCAATTTTAGTAAGAATGGCGATTTTTAGTTCTGAACATTGTGCTTTTGCTGTTGAAGCTTTTTTTTTAAGATTGGTGATTCTTTTGTAAAAACTCTAGGCTGTACAGATTACACTTCAATGTTAGTCGACACGGTGCAGTCCCAGATGGTGAAACAATAGCAAACTGGATCAAATTATTTAGAAATATGGTCTAAGCACAAACAAATTGGAAAAGTCTCAAAATAGTGCACACACCAGTCAATATGGAAAGAGTGCGAGTCGCAGTTAAGTCCAAAGAAGTCGGTCAGGAAGCAAGCATTGGCATTTCAGATTTCCAACAGATCTCTGCGAAGGATTTTGAACCAGGATCTTCATTATTATCGTTAAAAAATTCAAGTTGTGCAAGAACTTAAAGAGCCATACGATAACAGAAGAGTAGCGTTATGTGATAAAATATTGACAGTAAAAAATCAATTGCCTAATATTTAAAACCTGTTGATTATGTCTGATGAAGCACATTTTTACCTTTCTGGTCATGTTAATAAACATTGCGTTACTGGAGTGTTCATAACCCCAAAGAGCTTCCTTCTAAGCCCTTAAACAGCCTTAAAGGGGCAGTGTTCGTGTGCAATAACAACAGAGCGAATTTTTAGAAATTAGTTCTTTGAAGATAATGGTGGAAACACAGTTACGTGAACTCACAGCGGTACGTGGTCATGTTGAATAATTTTTTATTCCATTACAGAATCTCTCCAGCAGGATGGAGCCACTGCATACACAGCAGATATATCCGTAACCCCTCTCAGAAATGTTTTTTGAAGGTCGTTTGATCTCAACCATTTGGTGATCTAGTGATTTGGTGAAATTCCCTTTGGTAGATTTGGTGACATCCCTGGCCAGCTCGATCACCAGATTTGTCTGTTTGTGATTTTTTCTTATGTGGCTATTTAAATTTCAAAGTTTATCAAACTCGCCCTAGAGAGTTGCATAAACTGAAGCAAATAATTACAGAGGAAATTCAGGCGATTCCTCAAGAAATGCTGGAGCGAGTGTTCGACGGCTTTTACAAGCGACTTGAGGAATGTCATCACGTTCAAGGTCATCATTTAAAGGATGTGGTTTTCAAGACTTTGACAGAGTAAAATGGCATAGTATATCTTATGATTTTATGTATTATTAAACAGTAATATATTAAAAGTATTTGTGATATTTAAAAAATGTGTTGGTCGCATTGCCTCCCCCTGTATTAATCATTAACACTATTAAACAGCGATGATCTCGGGTTAGAGGGAGCGATATTGAAATTTTCAAATAATTACAGTACAGGGTTCCTTGCAAGCAGGGAGACAGTAGTTTATTGTTTATTTTAGTCCAATTAATTTCACATAGAGATATTTAAGTAGCAATTATTTATGTAATGCCTACCTTATTTTAATGTTGATATAGCCATTAAGTGTTTCTTGTTCTTACCTGAAAATAAAAGCAAAACATTAACATACTGAATAAACGACATAATAATATATATGAATATACTCGGAGAAGTACAAAAGTTTAAAAATGTATTTTATCCATAGAATTTAGATTTATGTTTCCTTTATGGGTACATACATTTAAAAAAATGCACATAAATAGAAAAATTCTTTTCTATATACAATATGACATAATACTGTTTCTTCAGAGAAACAAAACAATAAGTAAAAGTATAAATTATTAAGAAATGTTTAGAAAAATCGTGTTTTAAAACAACTACTCAAATCAAAATTTTAAACACTAAAATTTAAAAAATAAATAGGTTGTTTTTGGGAAGAATCAGATATATTTCACAAGTATATTTTATCCTCTCACAAAAACAATGAAAAAGGCAAACGCTTTGTTAGAGTTACTGGTCCTGAATTTAGTGAGCAAGTTTTCTGCTCCAAAGGGTGAATTAGGCCTTACTAAACACACTAAAATGAATGGGCATATTTAGTGGTTTTAGAATACAAATTTTAATAAAACAGGTACCAGGGACGAAACTCCAGTAGTTATATCTAAAGTTCCTGGCTAAAAATATATAAACCACTAAATTTAACTATTAATTTAATTTCTGACTTAGTAATTTTAGTCGGGTTTAATTCAACCTTCTCTGGCAGAAATAATTTTCACAAATTCCAGGTGCCATAACTCTTTAAACGAAACGTTTTCAGGCGTAGATTATTTACACTTTTTCTTTATTTTTTTAAGTAGAATACGTTCATGAAGTTTGGCAGATTCCGTCTGAAACACCCTATATAAGGTGGGCGAAGCTTAAGTATTTATGGTATAGAATCACGTTTACAGATTAAATAACATATTCTGCAGTTATCTTTATCTCTGCAGAATATATGCATAGTCTAATATAATTTAACTTTACGAGAAGCTCATGTCTCAAGACAGAGGTGTCAAACATACAATTATATAGTGCCTGCTTTTTATAGGATTTTAAAGCAGGCGATACTTAACGATATGAATTTCGATGGTTTGGGTAAAACTACCTCACTGTAAAAGATGTCATCAATATTTGAAGTTGAACTAAAATCAAAACAATGAAACCATTTATCCGACTTAATTACCCTGTTCTGTCCACCTCACACCTTTACTGCAGCGAAAACAATACAAATACATTTCTGTCAAGTACGATAAGGCAAACGAAATCCCACCGCTCTGATTGTATCCAAAGATCGATTGATCGATGGATTTATACCGATTACAGTTTAATTCGACCAATTAATTTTAATCCTGATGTGTGGCTGATGATCAATTATCCACACAAGGGATATTGTAGATCCTATTCGGGTGATAGAGTGAGTATGATGAAAAGGAAAATAAAAAAATTGTATTGCAATATTGTTTTCTTGTCTAGAAAGAATTAAGTTAAATTAACATTGCGGAAAACGTTTCCTTACAAGGGTTCATAGAATTCAGTTTGTATTTTATTTATGAGAAAATGTTATATTTCCATTTGACGAGGTTTTGTTCAATCGCCAACCCTAAAGCACCATACTACCTGACATCTGCCTGAATATTGCATACAAGTCGACTAGATTTACACATATAATGTTCTGTAGAATGCTTCAACAAGTTTCACAAATATATGGAGAATTAAATTCGAATTTGATATTTAATTCTACCCTAATATTAAATAAAGGTAATATTAAGCAGTAGGTAAGTAGTTTACAGTGAGTTTTAATTGATATTAACGAACTTTTGAAGTTGTTGCGAAAATATATAAGAAGTTTGTAAATACAACACGACATTTTACGTATTTATAAATGTTAATTTCAAACAATTGTCGATTTATTCCTAAATATCTTTACGCGACTTTATTCCATGGCAGCAAACGTGATGGAATCCTATCATTATTTCACACTATTCTTCAATGTAAATTGACAATGCTAAACAATCAACTGAAAAAAAGTATAATACTGTATTACTTTACATAAACTGCTTTTTAAATCCTAAATAACAATCAAAGACAATGATTTCTTCCCATCACATTGTATTAAGAATTATTACTTATTAAAAGTATAGAATATTTTTAGAATAATTCAAATCTTTTAAATCATTAAACAATTTCCTAAAACACTTTAATTTTCAAAAGAATTCAGGAAAACTAACATAGGCTACATAACAACGTTAAAGTTAGTATTTAATCTCATTGTCGTTCATGATGAACGAAGCTGTTGCACTGTTACATTGTTAAACTAATGCACTGCGTCCTGATTTCACTTTGTTACTCTTCGCTCTCTCTAAACTCTTTCAAAGAGAAATCTAATTATAGATTCAAGAGAATACACACATGCAGTGCATCCAACTATGAATACGAAAAAATAAATTCTTTTGTCAGACGATGTAATGAAATTTTTCCAGTAAGAACATTCTCCCATGTATCATTCTCGCACCAACGCGTACAATTTATTTCTACTTCTGTGTTTATCTATTAAAATTGAAGGTGTACACGTGCATAAACACGTTCACACTTCAATGAGTAGGTTGTGCATTGTGCAATGGACATTCAACTATGGAAGCCGGGATCGATTTCTGCTAGTCGAATTATACCGACAGTAAACTGGGATACAGTTTAAGGCAAAATGTTTATTCTAAGAAAACGTCTGTTTCGTCGCCTTACTTAGATCTGAGACATTTGTACACATTTCAGATCTTATAATTCATCGTCCAATTAATTTCCCTTTACTTTAACAGGACAGATTAATTGCATATCGTGTGAAGGCCAATCCGCCGACTCGTTTAAACAAACAAACGCCAATATCCACCAAAAGTTTTTAATTTGTTATTTGCATGTTAACTCTTGATGACCTCATAGAAGTGAAGAATTATTTACAGAAAAAATCTCTGAAACTACTTCACACTTGGTAAACAAAAATTAAGTGTATAATGTATGAAATGTAGCTGTATAACTAATATTTATATTTACTAGGTGTGTCCATGTACTAAAATACGGCGAAGTGAAGTAAATCCTTTATAAAAATATATCAAACTATCGAGTAATTGGAAAGATACCTATAATCCTATTTTACAAGTATAATAATTATATTAAACGATATTTCGAACCGTGTAGAGTGGCGGCAATTACCGACTTTGCACGAATCTTTGCGAACACCAGTGATACAATTTTGTATGTAACGTTGAAAATTGGTTGAGTTTTTCGCTCACCTAATTACAGGAATAATGCAGCAAATTATTTTTAATTTCATTCACATATATATTGGGGTGAATTTGTATTTACCGTTTTATGTTATTGTTTGCACAACTATATTAACTAACAGCTGTTGTGGTTTTACTTTTAAATCACTATTATTATCTCACAGCTGTTATTGAAATATAAAAAAAACCATATCATGGAATACCTTTCACTTAGTGAATATCTTTCACTAAGAACTTACACGAATAAATAAATAAAAGGGAATACAGTACTTTTTTAAATGGTACGAAAACTCATAATAAACGACATTAAAAACGTGGAAATTACCATCTTCTAACTTTATGCCGAAATCATCGACTAGTAAGAGTAATGTTTGAAATCATATGCAAAAAAAATTATTTCACTCTACATCTATTTCGCCATCTGTCGTTGTCCAAACATTTGACAAATATCTAAAGTGGAACCATTATGCTCGTTTGAAAAACATTTGAATTTTGAAACATTTAAAAAACATCTTATCTCAGAGAGCATTCAATAGTTATTTAAAGTTTCTCGTCTACTCTCCGTCAACATAAATTTCACACCAACATCTAGTTGGTGCAATACTCTAGAGATCTCGCTTCCATGCCAATTAGGAATTAATTAAGTTTAACATAAAGGTGAAGTGCTCAGCATGGCGGACATTTTGAAACTTGTTCTGAATAATTAAGTCAGGGACTTACCTGTAGACTTAACAAGTACTTAGGTGTTATAACTTTTGTAATAACGTTTGGCGAATATATTTATTAGAACAATGTTTAATGGGACAGTAAAAACTTAAATAGTCTGAAAGGTTTATAGTAGTTTAACAAACTGTGTGAAGGATCTGATAAAAGAAAAACAAAGTTATGAATCGTAATCAAAATTTATTGGTGATCCTCAACTCTTACTTCCAGTATTTTCAAAAAAAACAATTAACAATTTAAAGCAGTTCTCAGTGTTTAAGCCAGTTAGTATTTAAGAAACGAATTAACAACATTGCCACAACATTGCCTTATTAGCAAGTAATTTATATAAGAGTGAAGTTGGTCCGAAAAGACTTAGATTGATGGGAGAAGATTTTTACTCAGGAAAAGAAACGGAATTACTTAAAGCAAAGATAAAGAGGATAGTGGAAGATGGACCCACAGTTTAAATAAGGACTTGAGTAAATGGTTAGGGTTTGGATTACCAATGAAGTAAACACATCGGATTCAGTGAGCTGACTCAACCATGCGCTGATATTATACTATCGCACCAAGAGGACCAGTCATATCTCTTGTAAACTAATGGCGGTCTTATTTTCCCACCATATGCATACAACAGTAAATTTTAAAGAAAACTCTAATTGTATAATCACCAGGTAACAAAAGTCATCTCGATGTTTTCCTGATTTCAAGTAATTCAACCACAAATCATATATTTTTAGAATTATTTGGTAACAAATAACTGTTTTGTATTTTTTGTAATCTATGAATTATATTTGGAATATTCATGAATAAAGTTCCGCAAATTAAAACAGTTCATCTTTAAAAATGGACGAGAGGTTTGTAAGCCTGCATAAAGCTATGGATCTGTTTCTTTCTGGTATAGCCATTCAGATGAGGATGTCGCCTACTACCTGACCCAGGTCTTTACCAGAAACGTATTTGCTTACAGATAGCAATCTTTCGTTCACTCTTTATTAACGTCTGTCTATCCTTCTAAAATTTATTTGAGTTATTGATTATGTGCAGTATATTAAAATGTTCTGTGTTTATCAAACATTCTCAGCTGGATACCATAATTTAAACGCGTTTCTATTGTTGTACAAATTTATGCTGAAACGTAGTTATTGTTTTTTTATTTTACACAATGTACAGAAGAAGCATACATTTGTATACACCTCAGATTGTTTGGTTAATTGTTTATGAAAGTGATAAAACGTATTATTCTATTTATTTTCTGAAGTTGTTTATGATCATTCAACAATATGTTGCAGTTGTAATATAAAACACAATCGTTTTTTAATTCAGTTAGTCGTTTTGGATGCAGATTAAAACACAACGTTACCTCAGTAACAGCCATTTTGTAGGTGTCCCAGATGTTTCTATTTTAACTAATGGATCTGTTTATACAGGATGCGAGTTACTATGGACACTACACTTGCGGCATGTATCAAATTTGTTAAAATTTGTATTTGTATGACAAAGTCAGTTAAAATCTACAGTATTATTTCTTTTTAACCTTAATGTAAGAGTATTTACTAGTTACCATATTTCAAGACCTATAATAATGTAATTGCTTTCTTTGCGCTTTCCTTGTGAGTATAATACATAATATAAACAAAATGGATCAGTTAAAATCGCAAGTATCAGTTCTTCTAGCGCCATTTTGAAACGATTAGAGATGTGATCAAAGTTTAAACACAAGACTTGAACAGTTTTGAGTGTCCTTTATCTCGATGTACCATTGATTTAAGGTGCCATTTCTCAATTTTTAGAAATGGACTTTCCCAAAAAATTCCCAGGAATTGTAAATTTTAATTTTGAAAAATTTGGAAAAATTGATAAATTTGTCCATCAACATGTTTTCAAAATGTTTACTTTCACACTATAAGATAACGTAGCAGTATACATATGTTTACAATTGGGGAGAAAAAACACCACGCTCCAAAAATTTAGGAAACAGTGGTATTTTATTTGATTCGTTTACTCGCCACGGTTATTAGTTAAGCCTACACCCTGTTGCTATGGTAACTACTCAATGTGAGTGGTTTATTCTAAATTTTATAGCACAAAAATAAAATTTCCTGAAAACTAATGTAAATAATTTACCCAGAAATGTCTAAATTCTTCTCGTGAAAGATTATTCAAATTGGATAAATAATTTCGTAGATTTAAACACAATAATAAAATTAAGTGAACAGTATTCGCCGAAACATCATTGTAACGTAAAAAAAAGAAAGAAATACAATCACAGTAATAACATAAAATGTCGACATCTATTAGTTCTCCAGACTTTGCACCATGTAAACTCTTATAACGATGTAAAAATATTTGTACAGTCAACCACAAAACTGTTTTAAGAGTGGCCAAATTATGTAGAAGTTGTATACGAACTGCATTTGTAATAATCGAACTAGTTGTGAAGGTATATTCAAAATCCACTTCGGTCACGTCTCAAATCGGAATTGAGAACGTGATGTACAACAAAATGTTGTATTTTATATTCCATTCATATCGCAACTAACATAAAAACGATCTTACACTGGGCTAAGTTTTAGTTTATATTTAAATAAAGTCTAGTACACTCATTAAATCTGTTTTGAATTTGATGAATGTTGAAATTGACTAGCCTTTAGTTCAAGTTCCCAACTGTTAGTAAAAGTTGGGAATCTCTTTGTTGTTTATAGCCTAGTATATTTTAGCATAATGTAGAAAATCGTTTCCAGCCTAATTCAATTTTTTAAACAGATTCTAGCCTAACTTAAAATAACCTACCTGAACAAACTTAAACTTATAACCTAAAAACAATTTTACAAGGATCATTCAGTAAAGATTTCATATTCGAAAGTGCATCAAAGCAATTTATGAATTCTACATATTTTAAAATTAAAACAGGAGGAAGAAAACGTTTTGGAGGAGCGCCATGATTTTTAAAACGTAGTGAAATATTTTTTAAATATGTTGAGAGATTTAGAATTGAACGATGTGTTCAGAATTGAGTCGAGTTTACATTTTATTCAACAAATATTGTTTTATATGTGTGTCTATATAAAATACAGTAACACTTAGATTAATAAAAAGTGGTAACTCCTACACTGGTTTAATGTATATTTATAACTTCAAAACCGTCTACATCGGTTTATATTCTACATACATAGGGTTCAATTAGTTTGTATTTGCTAATACTACGAGTCCACCTGTTTATATATTATTTCGATTTATATTTGATATTCATCCCATATAAACATAGAATAATGTGTACATTACCGACTACGGATATCGTTGTTAATTAACGTTTATAAATGATTATTTAAAGTAATAACAGGTGAATAAAACTGTGTAAATGATTCAAATTAAAACATCGGTAATGGTAACTTTAGACTTGGTAAATATATTTGCCCGAGTTTGTGTATGGTCTGTTATTTGCGGATAAATGTTTTTTTGTCAAATTCATCATAAATGGAAAACAACTAAATGTTCATCATTAAAATTTGTAAACTATGCACAAATACTTTGTGCAACATTTAAAGAAGTATAACGTAAAAACAACCATCCTAATATAAAAGCTCTTGAAATATTACCAAAGTGTGGGCGAAGAGTGGTTGAGCCCGAAGCTCTTCACGATCAAAGGACTCTTGACTCTAAGAGCGTTGTCTTGGGAGAGGACTTGAACTGAGATCCTTCTGACAATCTACGACTACTATGCCGTACTCAGGAGAGTGGAACGAAACCTTAGACGAATATATTAAGTGATCCGAAAAATTATATTTTAAACTTAAACTGGATAATTCAAGGAGCACATTAAATGCCCCGACTAAACTGGGATTTTTTGTACTTGTTAAAAAAAACTGATTTTAATGATTTGACGTATTTATATACTTATAAAAATGTGTACTCGTCAATTACTCGGAAAATGTTAATATTTTAAAAGATAAGTTTCGTTAACGTATTTGTTTAAACCAATTAATTATACTGTATACATAAGATATACAATAAGGTCCTACAAGAATATATATATATATACAAGCGGCTTTTTCCTGACTGACACAGATGCAACGTAGAGCAAAAACTACCATATCTCCGGGACCGTTCACTTTAGCATGATTATGTGCAAGACCATTTTTTTTGTAATTTAATGTAGATTAGTTTTGTATAGGACAAACTTTGCATTAAACAGAATAGTTTTCGAGATACCCGTGAAAAACTACAATTTTACCCACTTCCACCCCCTCCCTCCCTAACCCGACGCTCAAAGCAGTGTAACTTTTTAGTGCATACAATTTGGTTAAAACAATTTGGTACTGGAGGGAAACTTCTTATTTTTTGTTTTTGTTGAGGTTTACGTCTAATTGCACGGTGCTAGTAATATATATAAAAAATATTTTGAGAGTAAACCAACAATAGCAAATCTAGTTATGGTGCGGGAAGCGGATAGATATGTAAACACAATCTTATATTACTGTTTTTAGAGTGAAACCCATAGTTTTCAAGGTCGCTGAGATTATAGTGCCACTCAAAAGTATTTTAATATGCAGGAAAAATTTAAATTGTTCCATAGTGCACGAGTATTCAAGCTTGTTGCGCATATGCGACAGTTTTGTGTAATATTAAATTCATTCTTCTTATGATTTAAAAACGAAAGACGTAGGTATTTTCTGTTTTGTTACTAACAGTTTTTACTTTATACTAGTAGACTAATGATGACGGTGGTGAGCACTGTATAGCGTGGGTAAATCTATAGTCAGTAGCTAGGCTCGAACCTACACAACCTGTATTGGAGATTCCACCAGCAATTCATCATCCCAATTTAAAGACGAAGGAGAACAGACTCACAAGTTTATAAAACGAACCTTAAATAAGTTAGAGAAGGTTATTAAACGTAAACGTTATCCTAGCAAACACATAGAATTTAATAATATTTTGGATGAGTTTAAATCAGAATTAAGTTTTCCTTATGTTAACGTAGTACAAACTTACTTTCACTATATCTAACGAAAAGACACAAAAGATTATCTTCTCATCTCCTCTTGCAATAACAATCTCCCAGCATTACTGTTATAACCCGTACATTTCTCGCGTTACTCCACAGCATTAGGTTTTATGTCTGTCAAAACGTTAACACTAGCTCGACGTCTCTTCCTCTGTTTGTAATTTCACAAATATTTCCAGTCATTACGTGTTTAGTGACCGTGAAACTGGATTAGTCAAGATGTCGAAACGTTACGGAAATCTGCATTGCGTAGTCAAATTTATAAATTCAGGTACTGAAGCATCGAAATTTTGACTGATGGATACCGTTGTCGGATTTTCACTATACTAATTTATTTTTACAAAATGGAATGTTTTTCGACGGTTTGCAAAATTTTATTTAAGTAAAAAAATGTTTAAGATCACAACTTCTTCTTACATATTTTATAAGCAAAACGTAACCCTTATTAGGTAATTAGTGTATTACTGTATATTTGATAATAATGGATATAGTATCACAATGCAATTAGGCATATTTATAAAGGCATGTAACCGAAAATATTCCAATGGCAAGAATTTTATTCAAAACATAATCAACTATGATTATTTTGTTTCGCGTGAGTCAAGCTCTTCTCTAACTTCTTTAATGTATTTCTACTCTCATTTATTCCTTGCCTGAACACTGCAAAACTTGTTCGCAAAACACTTTCGAGTTACAACATGTCTAAAGGGCCTGCTGTTTGGAGCATACTATATGACACCAACTTTATCCGGATTTCATTTTAACTTTTATAAATTCTATTTAGTGAAATTTATAAGTTGGTAATTTTGGTTTTATCTTTATTTAACTTTAAAGTTCAAATGTGTTCTTTTAACGTAGGTCCGACAATTAAATTTGTAATTACCTTTACAAAATTGACATATTTAAATCGGACAATCTTACCATCCAAACAAAGACACTAAACCCATAATTTGTAAAATTTAAGCTTTTATAATAAAAAAAATAATAACTTTTTTCTATAAAGCTTGCGAACGGCCATGGTTAAAGCTAAAATTGGCCAGCCCGTTTTTAGCGTTTTGCAGCATATTTTTAAAAATTCGCCAAAAATAGTAAATGAACCCCAATCCAAAAGTGTTCAACAGCTTTTTTGTAGAAGAACCTTCAAAGAATTCAAATATGCCACTAAAAATTAGTTTATTTTGAAATTGTAAAAGTTATTAGCTCAAGAAACAAAAAATGTTCAGTAACGAAAGGAAAAAGTTCAACTTTAGACCTACATAAAAAATAGTAAACATGGAGTAAATAGTAAACAGTAAGCGTAAAAAAGTTTCGTAATTTAGTTCTAAATAGAACTGTATAAAAACATTTATCAATTTCAAATTTTTTATTTTGAAAAAAACCGTTTTTATGTTTAAGTACACAACTGGTACCTACCTAGGCCTAGATTGTAACGTGCTTTACTAATATATGCTTTGACCAAAAATGAAATATTATTATAAGACAGTGTAGAGGATAAATCAATGAAAAGAACGGTGTACTTGTCTTTCCTTAGTTCACAAAAGTGTTTGAGTTACATTTATCTGAATAACAAAAAGACATCAGTCGAATAAAAACTCCCGAATCAACACGTGCAGTAGGTTGCGTCATATGAAATAGCGTGGGAACAAAAGCCCGAGGCGATCTCACAACAACGTAACTTTACACTGCTGTCTAGACAATCACAAAACCGGTTTTATCCGGTTTACTTGGCACCATTAGAAACTACAGACTTTCGTCTACAAAATGGTACAAAGCAATCTGCCAAAACATTGGGCGTTGCCTTCTAAATAATCGTTGACAAAAAGGCGTGTTTATCGGTTGAGAGACTGTCCAATCGCAAGGGTTTACAGTAACTCTTGTTTGAAACAGTAAATGTACTGTGAAATCTGATTGGAAGACACCAACAGAAAGATGAAATCACAACCAATCCAACGGTATTGTTAGAAATGCCAAAGAAACATTATTGTAGATGGTGGGAAACGTTGCAAGAGTGGGAAATAACAGTACAATTGTGCGCAGATTCGCGCATGGAATGAGCAGTAGGCCGATGTGCACATTTTAAAACGATGATTACGTATGTAAATATACGTTTTACGAAAAAGTTGTAAATACAAAAATTAAAGTTTAATTCATTTCCTTTCCAATGGTGCCAGTTTTATTACGATTGGATAATTTTAAGTGGGTTAAATTAGCGATTATGCAAATATATGCAAATTTTTGCAAATGTGTCAAGTTGTTGCGTTCTGCGCCGTGAAAGCTGGTGCATGGTGGGCTATGGCCGTTCCTGGGTTAAATAAATAGTTGTAGTACACAAATTTAATATGGATTGCTTACTTAATCATAGTTAGAATAGTCTGAAACTCGTGTCTCATTTAGAGAACAGTTATATTAATTTTAAATTTTAAAATTGTTTTGGAAATTAACTATAAAGGGTACATGAGTTTTAGTTAGGAATGTTTACTTCCTACATAAGTTTGTTTCTCACAAATTTGTCAGCTATAATCGCAGTTTTAAATAATACTTCAATACACGTTATTAGAAACAATAAATTTAAATAAATGTACCATAGTACTAAACCTAGTGATGGGCTATTCGAATAAACTGTCACGTAAATTGTTAGCCATAGACTATTGGAAACTACTCAATCGAATAGAAATAATATCTCCTATTATTCAATTGTTTTGGGAGATATTCGAATAATATGTTTTGTGTATAGTTTTAGACCAATACTAGAATATTTTAATACATAGTATTTCATTTAACTTATTATTTTATTGTTTAGTCCGAAATTTTTTTATTGTTTTTGTTTAGTCAAACATTTCATAAGAAACGTGTATAAACACGTTACAGATTAGTAAAATATAAACATAAAAGTTAATATTGTTAACCCCGAGTAAATATGTTTTAAAACAAAATCTAATACAAAAGTTTGCACAATATAGGAACAAAGTACTTAAAATAAAATTAATTATAATACAAAATTTGTCATTAAGGTAAGTAAATTTTTATTTTTTTATTTGTTTTTTGTATATGTCAATTCCAATGTTTACTTGTTTAAAAAAAGTATCATACTCACATAACCAATAAGTAGCCTGATAGGCTATATGTCACACATGTTAATATACTTAATCAATAATTTTACAACGCAATTACAAAATTATATATGCTCTATGTAACAGTAACAAAAACACATAATGAAAAAAATACTAAACAAAATCTTTCCAGAATTGAATTTTATTGTTATTCGAATATATTTACAAATGTTTTATTTGTGTAATGTATTTGTTTTTATTCGAATATTTACCGATTATTTTAATTTATTTGAATAAATTGTTCCGTTAGTAAAACTATTTAATCATCGCATCCCATAACTGTCTAAACCCATAACAATTTTTCCATAGAAGAAGCTTCTATGTAAGCAATTTTGTAAATGGAGCAATTCAGATGTTTGAAAAATCATGGAACGCACCTTCTAATAATTAAGAAAGAGTATATGACTAATCAAGTCGATTGCGTTTAGTCTTGTATGTTAAGATACATTATCTAACTTAAGTTTTCCAATTTGCCATCATGGTAAGTACCCAATTTACAAACTTCGCTTACAATGCTCTTGGGGATACACTTACATGTAAGTTAAGTATGAATCCAACTTCTCTACGTCTGTCGACCTAGATAACTATGTATGTAAGGTTATATCTATTATTTGTATTCAAGTCGGTTTTTTGTCAACGTGATCAAAATTAAGTAAACGTAGTCGTGAAATTCAATTAAATTTAATTTATTGGTACAGAGAGAACAATATTTATAGTTTCAATACTTACAATAACAACAGTTTTAATACTACAACAAGGATAATTATTTCCTATATTGCATAAGTAATTTTAGATAACAGCGTGATTCATTTGCTTCAGTTGCATTGACATTCCCAACACAATTCCATAAATTAGAAATTACTAAGTAGTACCTAAGTACGGTTATAGTTGCACTATACATTGTTAAACCATCTTTATTAGTCTTTTGTAAAGTAAAACAGTTGATCAACAAAAACTCTCAGGATTTTATTCTAAAAACAGTTTCTTGAAAAAAAAAAAAATAGTAGTAAAACGTAATCAAAGATTCGAGTAAACAGTACTTTATTTGTATTTCATATCTGTTATAGCTACTGCTTTTAGCAAAACCTATAGAATAAGCAGTTTGTTAGTACTGCCTTTAAAAATAAATTCGATGTCATAACTTCTAATTTTCCTACTTTCAAAATTTCATTACTGAAGCTAATCTTATTCAACGTTTTGTACGGCGTGACATTAGCTGCGGCTATAGAGATAGTTAATCTACTAGTTTCTTAGCTATGGTTAAAAGGGGAGACAGTCAGTCAGGTAAAGCTGCTGTCGACATTCACCGTCTTACCACTTGTTAGTGCATATGACTGACTGCGAGTCCACGAGGAATATTTAGTCGCTTTGGATATTACATGCAATCTCAGTAAGTTAGAAACCTGTTTTCGATGATCGATAGATTCTGCGCACTCAGAAGTAGTACTCAGGGTAAGTCTTATTAACGGCCATCGGGAAGGGCAACCAAAGGGTTTTGCTAGTGGATGATTCTTTTGGTTGACTTAAAAAAAGGGAGTCGTTTCTAGACGAGTAGAGTTTATAGTTGATAAATTTCATGGGTTAAAGAATTGCCAAGTTCAGACCATACTTGTGTACCAGGTATTCAGCTCTAATGGCAAGTACTTTCAATCTTCCAAAAGAAGTTAAGTCGTTCTCTAATTAAAACACTTCCTTATTTATCAAGCTCAGTAAATAAATCAGCCGAAACTCATTTACATAGATACACTGGTGTAATAAATCTTCTCAGCGTTATCTAGTAACACTGCCTTTCTCATCTTTTTAAACTTAAATATTGTTTGTATTTATTATACTTGTACTCATCTTAGTTTGTGATCAAAGCAGACATACCATTAACAAATCACTGTGATTCACTTAATATACGATTAGAATACTCTTGCGATCCAGTAAATGTTGGAGAAGATATATTTAGAATAATGGACACTGTAACAGAATGGACGAAGCTAGGGGAATTGATAACGAAACAAAAACCAGTACTTTTAGTCACTGTGATCCCCTCACCCCGGGGAATATGTCCCACCATTACTCGTATTGATTTCGTACTTAACAATGATTTTTTTTCTTCAAAATTTGGTATTATTAACATTGATTTGTTATTTAGAATAGGTGATTACTCAAATAGTAAAACCATCCCTTAGTTTAAAGTGCTGCTATCTTACAGTTTTATACATGACTGTATAATTTTATAATACGCGTGGTAGACAACGAAGCGCTGTCAAGTTAGCCCTCTCGAATGAGGACCATTAATGTTTTTGTACATGTGCGTGTGTAGTGTCAGTTATATGTGTTTGTGTTTTTGTAATGTTTGACGACCTCCAACAGAATGATCCAATTTCCTACTGATGATGGGACCATGGCCCCGAAACGCGTCTTAAACAGGAAACAAATGAATTCACAAGACGGAAAAATTAAAATGTAATATAGGTAACTATAATTTCCAGTTGTTTATTTATTGAAGTGACTTGGATACCGATTATATGGAATTAAAATATCTTATAGTGTTTTATACACTAGTAGTTAAATACAATTTTACCGTAGAATATAAGCAAATAATAAACAGGAGACGATTGGCTAATAATATATGTTGGGTACAAACAACAACAAAAATATCAGGTGAGATATTTAAAGATGTTTGCCATAAACTGAAAAAAACTTTGCTTATTTAAATTAAATAACATCATTATTAATGTCCCTTAAGCGATTAAAGTGTGCGTTATTTAACCTCGTGTATGTAGTAAATTAAGAACATAGAGGTTTACAACAAATAATATTTTAGGTGTACAAAAGATTACTTTTTCTAGCCTATAGCAAAATGTAACGTGAACGATCCAAAAGAATGTTATTTTTTAATATTATTGTCATACAACATGTATTTATAAAACTGTTCTTTATATGGTAGTTTTTCAAGAATAACCGTGAATGAGTTAAATCAGATGATAAATTAATAACATTGATTTCATTGTTGCAGCACAGTGAACCTATAGACAAGTCAATAGAGATTATTATATACTATACAATCAGCAAACAGATTACGTTATGATTTGAGGAAAAGTTTGTAGATGAAAATACCACCTTCGGAAACAAAGATTTTTTATTGTAAAATTATTAAAACAATAAAAACCGTGAAATATTTACTTTTTTGCTTTTTCGATTATATTTTGTAAATTATTTCATGAAACGTTATACTCCCCCCTCCCCAAATTAAAGTTTCAGTAGAACATTGTACCTGAATTACGACACGTGACAACTCGCAACATTTGACTAATTCAGTTTCAAAGTCACTAAACACATAATGACTGGGAATACTTCTAAAATTACAAATCGTAGAAAGAGTCGTCGAGCGGGTGTTAACGTTTTGATAGACATAAAAGCTAACGTTGCGAGAGTAACACGAGAACTTTACTGGCTATAACAGTAAGCTGGGATATTGTTATTGCAAGAGGAGGTGAGAAGATTATCTAGTCTGCCACGTTGGTTATTTTAGGTTTGTTATATTTATTAGAAAACGATTGCGCAATGCTAAATCACGGAAAAGAATTATCATAGTTTAGTTACACCGATACGTAACATTAGAAACTAATCAAATAATACATTTACCTTCCGAGGCAAAGCTGACAAATAGTTTTTTGGTAAAATTATTAGAAGAACAGCAAAATGATTAAAGTAAAATTAAACTACAAAACAAATAATTTTTTACATACATTTACATACATTTAAATACATTTTTTATCTTCTTAATATGAACAAAGAAAAAAGTAAGGAACATAACTTCTGACTACTATACTGTCTGTTATACACACAACGCTCACGTCAGTAAAGGCTTTCCGCTACTGAAGTTTAAGTAGTAAGACAAAAACGGTCATTGAACGAAACCCATAAATTAAATAGAATAATGTTTTGGCGGACTTGTTAGCTTATTTCCATTGCAGGAAATATAATTTTATCTATCTTTAACTACATATTTACATTTCATTTCTATATAAAAAATGAATATATCTTCAAAACGGTTTCCGATGGTTCACGATGCACAGTCTGCACAATCGGTTTCTTCTCGAAATGTCTGTTCATATTTTAGAAATATTACACCGTTTTCATACTAGCACTTAATCTGCATATTTCAGTCATAAATTTGTACAGGATTTTGTTTAAAAAATAACCCAAACGACACATTAATATACACAGGCTAACACGATGACCAGTCTATTCGACCTGAGGAACCGACAACCACTAACTTCCTATACCTTCTATAAACATTAAACACTCGTTGCATCGGACATGTGTTTGAACTGTCGCAGTGTAATCACACTTTGAATAAACCAACACAGCTGTCGATGTTTTTAATCGATTACACCGGCGTAGTGATACTTTGCTATCGAGACATTCTGTTTAGAAAGACAGCTGTCAGTTCTGTTGTCTGTCGATGCAAGAGAGATACTGATATCATAGTGTAGCAAAATAATACTCCAATCATCATTCAAATACATCATTATATACTAACCATACTGTCCGTAAGAAAAAGAGATTTAATAGTACAGATAAAGTTACATTCTTTCCTTCACGTAATTTCGTTTTTGTTTCTGGTACACTAACTCTATCTTCAAACTCTGCCCTCTTATAAGATAGTTTACAAATTATTAAAACACAAAACAAAACAACAATTTCATAAAATAATAAAAGATAAATCCAGAAGAGCTAGAAAATGATAAAAAGCTCAAAAATTTGCCGAAAGCATCAAACGAAATTATTTTGCATATTTATTCCACATAGTGAATCACAAATATTAAAATGGGAATAAACTTTAGTAACACTCTATCGTTACACTATCCCATATTGCAGCTAGTAAACAGCCCCGATGGGATTTTGATTAAGTATAGGAACTGAATATAGGAAGTTAGGAACATATTACAATTAAATGGCTGTATTTGTATATAGTTTTAAAATTAATGTATCACACAGAATTATATTAAAAAGTAAGTCTACTGAGCAATATTGACTTTTAACAATAAATACGTAAAAACACATTTTAAATTCGTATCATACATCTATAAGAAAACAACAAAATATGATTTTTGAAAAAAAATTAAGATTTAACTTTTAAGAAATATTTAATTGAATGCTCTTCCCACTATTGAACATGTTTTGTAGCTTTAGGAGAAAAAACGCCTTTGAGCTTCTTACCGCTTGTAACTGAGCCGGTACAGCTCGGCTACAAGATCGGCAGAACTGTTACACTCTTGAACCTCGGTTTGCTTGATGGATAAATGTTTTATAGTACATTTGTTTTATCCATTTTTATTTGACGCAAATGACGTAAAAGGTGGACTGTGGAATAAAGGAAGGTAATAGGCAAGGAGAACTGAGGAGATGAGGTATACCAAATGACTAAAGCGCATTCATCTGTCACGTATCACCTCGATCTCATGAACTATATAACCAATACAATTGGACGAACTGAAAACTTTTCATACGATTTATTTAATTCTAAATTTTTTTTGAGTTGTAGGAAGAAAAACTAACACTATAGAAATTTAATTATTCTATTAGTTATCAAACGAAGTAAATAACTTATTTTCACAACATTTACTTAAACTACGCCGTCAGAAAATAATTAAGAAAATAGGGAATTTAAATCGTCTGCTTTAATTTCCATACAATTTATAAAAGTGTTAGTTTGGTCTGGAATGCAAACTTTTGAATTTATTAGGGTGGCGTTTTTAGAACTCAAGATTAACTTATAGTTGTTATTAACAAAAATCGCATTTATAAATCTGGGTTTAAAATGCCAATCTAGTTTAAGCATGAGATTGAATTAAACTGCCATGAAGTGAAGTTTAAAAAAATTGTTTAAAAATCTAAATAACCAAAGCGAAAACATAGTTTATAGTAAATTTACAGCACTGGGATATATTATTTATTGTTTAGACTATAATTCATTCCTGTGATATAGTTGTGTTATGTTTCATTTTTGTGAAATTATTAAATATTAATATTAAAATGTGTGTATAATAATTAATTGTTTTAAATAGCTTTATAAATAACGAGGTTTTGAAAATTACTAATATTGATTTTGAAGATTATGTTGAAGTTAGGATTCCTGTAAGACGAGCTACGATACGGTTTTATAATTTTAGTGAATAGGGCGAACATGTTTTTTTCTCCTATTTAGGTTTACAATAACAATGCTGCAAGAGGTTTAGGCCCAATTCAGAAATCAGGTGAATATTTCATAAACCTAAATCCCACTCTGAGTACCGAAGAAATATTTTAGACAGCTCTTCAATACTAGACCACAACCACAGACAAATTTGCTTTTGATTCGTTACTTCCATAATACACTTTTTTCTATAGTAAATAAAGTAAATACAAAAAATTTAAGCATGATTCAAAAATAAAAAAACCCTTCGATTATTATAATGATTTGTACATAACGTTTCTTAACTTAAGACAACTGTAGGAAATAGAAATAGCAACATAAATATAAATTAATTTAACTTAATCCGCTGAGCTAATATAATTGAAAATTAATTCTAGTTTAAACAGACGATTGAAGATAAATTATTTTAAGCTGAACTGATTGTAAACGACGAACAAAAAACAATCCTTAGATGTACATTGTTTTTAATCGTAGTTTGTATATAAAACTAGAAAAGCAAACAAACTTTATATATAAGATTAATAAAAAAACATTTAGTCGATCTGATATCCTAGTATGAAAACAACTACCAAAAATCGAGGGTTGGTAGATAATATTCAAATCATTATTTCAATAGCGTTGGGATGTATAAAATAAGTGAACAACGCTTTCTAAAAATAAACAAATAAGTTATTTATGACTACACAATTCCATTAACGCAACTTATATTCTGTATAAACAAAATATATTATTTATAACTTTACATTTAGAAAATGTTCATTACATATTTTATTAGTACGAAAGCTATATACTTTGACACCGATTCTACGGACTGATGAAGTCTCGAAGGAAAATAAAAAGCACTTCCTCGCATCCCTTCTCTACAATTCCAATCGCTGCTGAATACCTTCTCTTTTTATTGCACATTTCATGAATCATGGAACGGTATTTAGATATTAACATTTCCATTGACGATCTTAAAACAATCTTTTGTTGATTATACAGGAATACGGAAGTAGGTCGTTTTGCTTGCAACTGCTTTTCTTTCAAATTTTATACTCGTTTCGATAATGCAGTAAAGGACAGTATATAAATTTATGAGAATCGTTTATAATACGATTTACACTCTATTATTAATATTACTCCTGATCTTAGTGCTCTTACCACATGATACTATGGCAATGAATTGTTTTTGATAATAGAGCCTATAATCCACTCCATTTCCCAGAGCTAACCTAAGACATATTTTTGGATTTATATTTCTTACTCCGAATTAAAACTAAAAAGCTGAATACAAAAATATTACTTAATGATTTGAATTATTAACATGCGCAAATTTACTATATTTTGAAATTGTTTTTATTTAACTGGCAAACATGATTTTGTTAAATTGTGATGCATTCGCCACACTGTATCTGAAGGTTTTAGCTATATTATGTACGAGTAGCTATATACCAATAAAAGTTATTTAAAACTCTATATTTATGTTGAATAAATTAAGTAAGGAATCTTATTTCAAAAATTATCTCGTACAATAATATTCAGAATATAATTGATAATTCTTTATATTTTTTATAAAATACTAGTGGACCCGGCAATGCTTCGCTATTGCTTAATTTGAAACTTTGAAAGCCTGTAATTCGTATCCCGTGTAATTCAACATAGGCCTAATGATTGTTACACATAATTAATAAAACAACTGATTTGAATCAAAAGTTTAATACAATTTTAGGTTAGGCCTTTAAAACCTATGAAATATAATAATTCAAACATCTAATATTACAATTTAACATTATATTATTGTTACACATTATAAATAAAACAGCTTATTTGGACCAAAGGTTTAACACAATTTTAGGTTAGGCCTATTATTATAAAATCAACACACTTTTTTTGAAAGAGTTTGGAATAATCACCATAGTAACCAGAATAACACATTAATAAATACGAATCAGCTGTTTCATCTGTTATATGGCTGCTTATGGGAGGGATGAATTTTCGCATTTTCTACCCTTTAAATTCAAAATTTTGCAAAATCCTTTCTTAGTACGCCTCTACATTATTGGACGGATGTACCTTCCAAATTTCAAGTCTCTAGCTTTAATAGAATCGGCTCTGCGTTGATCATCAGTCAGGACATTGCATTTTATATAAGAGATTTAGTAATGGATCTATATGCATTTCCTTTCTGTATTTTTAAAGATCAAAACCCATATTTTAGACGGAGATTGACTATTAAAATTTCTAAACAAGAAGATTTTAAACGAGTATTTTATAAACATACCAAAGCATTAATGTACTTTATATATCAAATAGTATGTCAGTAATTGTTACGACTGCTCGCTCACTTTGATGCTTTACTAAACATAATATCACTTTGCTACATTTACGTTGCTCCATTAAAGCTGTTAATTATTTTATGGAACTCAACCTGTTGAATAATGAGGCATTTAATATTTCAAAAGCATATAGCTCCAATTTAGGCTACATTCAATGCCACATTCTATAAATATATTACATTGGAAATTCTGTCTGTTTACAACATTATTACGTAATTATAATACTTTACCAGGTAATTGGAATAATCCTTTATACCAAAATACTAGGAAATATGTAATGTTTGCTGGAAGGAATGTGTTATTATTAAGTAGATTATCTATCGATTCGTATCAGTACTTTTGTCACTGTTTAGGAAAGACACCATCTCTAACTTTAAATTATACAGCTTTCAATTAAAATCATAACATACTTTAAAGTAGACAAAACTTTACCGTTAAAACTATTATTATTTCCTTGTATACTCTTAAAAAAAATAAAAACTTTTTATAAGAAAGTTTCTTTAAATTGATTTTTTACAATAGGCTTAAAAATGGTGGAGCTAAAATCAATTATTTAATAGACAATGTTGATGCTACTTTTGATCGATCTAAAATAACGCAATTTGAACAACTTAAAAAATGTTGTTAAAGCAAATTGGCAGGAGGAGTATAAAATGAGAAAAGAGATGCCCACCAGAAAAAGTGCATACTGGGTCATAGGTGAGATGGTTAAAGAGTAAGGAAAGACATTTTAGAGAAAGAGTAAAGAAGTGTGAGAGAAAAAAGACAGGAGTGTTAGAGAGTGTGGAGAGGAAGAAACAAAGAAGGAGAGGTCATGGTAAATTCGACTGAAGGGGAGGCGAGGAGAATCAGATCAAGAAAAGAAACTGAGAAATTGAGGCTGAGAAACAAGGATGTAGGCTTTAGAGAGATGAACTACAGGATGTTAGAGAGAGGGGAGGATGAGACTAGAAGTGAGAGAGAGAGAAAACAGGGTTGATATCGACAGCTGGGTGAAGGCCAGTAATGTAAGGAGAGGAAGGCAAAGAAGGAGAAAAGTAGGGAGGGAAGAAAGGTTAGAGAATAGGGAGAGAGAAAATATCAAAGTGACAGAAAGTGGTCAGTAATGAACAGAGAGAGGAGGAAGAAGGGAAGTTTCCAAAAGTATAAGACATTTAAAGATGGAGAACAATAGGTGATTCAGAGACAAAGAAGGAGGAGTGAGTTCGAGTGAAAAGAGTGAGGGAGAAAGGGAAACAAGGAGAGAGAGAGAAATAAGTGTCAGACAGAGTTTGAGGATACAGAGATAGATAGAAAGGGGCGTATTTATAGAAGGGGTGAGATAGGAAGAGATAAGAGATGAATATCAGATAAAATAAAGAAGAAGGGACATAGAGAAATTATAAGAGAGTCAGGCAAGTAGGGAGAGTAAAGACAGAGATAAAAAAAAAAACACAAGTATAATAGAGAGAGAGGAGGGGGTATGTAGAGATAGAGCAAATATATAAGTATCAGAGAGACTGAGGAGAAGAAAGACATAGGTAAGACAGAATGAAAGGAGATTGTTGTCATCATGAGATATCGGAAAGAAGGTATTACTGAAGAGAGACAGAGATTGATATTAGGAGGAAAGTAATGTCAAATACTTATAGCCACTCAAAGAGGTCTCAGACTGTCAAGTGCACTCCCAAGACAATGAATCCTTAGTGTCAATTGTTCTTTGATCCTTGGGAACTTTAGTCATAGCCTCTCATATAATCATTTAGTAATATTACAAAGATTTTCTTCGAAATCTATGTTTATCATCGTGTACCACATTTTCTTTGAGGGATAAATATAAATCAGTTAATAATTATTGTATTTCAATTTAACCAAGTCTACTCTATTAAAGCTGGTTTTAATATTCCATTGTGCAATTGATGTCATTATTTTTTCCTTAACGTCTTCAGTTTATGTCATTATGCTAATGTCGACGATAGAGTAGAGTATAACGCAAATAAATCGATAACCAGTTATCAAGTTCCACCCAAAGTGGTTCTTTTAGTCTCTCGGCCATCCCGCATCCTTCAATAATTATATTTACTACACGGGCTCTATGTGCTCATTAAGAAAATTCAAAATATAAGTTGAATGGACTATATTTGTATATATAAAATTTTTTTAATTTTTTTAGTTTGGAACTATAACTGTAACAAAACTTTCTAATGATAATTATTTGACTGTTTATTGTTACAAAAATGGGATCTTAAACTATATAATTAGGGTTGATAATTATGTATTGTATAATACAAACATACATTATTTTTTTGATCAAGTATATTTGATAGTAGTCAAACATGTCGTCTTAAACTAAACGACAAGGAGTCACAAGACGGACTTAAGGTAATTAATTAGTATTAATTATCTGTGACTCGGAACAAAATTATGCAATGCAAATTTGATAGTAGCTTTACTATTGTTGGCTTACCAATTGAAATCATACTCTAAATTATTTTTGTATAACAATTAGCATAAACGATTAAAATTAGTAAAGTGGTTTACCTTACCTGAAATACAAAATTTATAAATAAAGACATTTCACTAAACAAACACAGTGCATCTTATAAATAAACAATATTTATTCAATTAACACATTCATTTAAAATAAAAAACCTTAGATGGAAAATTGTATAAGCTTACAATTAATTATTAGAACTTTAAAATTAATATTAAATTGTACGGTCATTGCCTGCTAATAGAATTATGATTGATATCAATGGAATTTGTAACGAGGCAGTTGGTGTAATCATTTAGAAAAATGCAGCAAACTATTCAAGTGAAATAACATTGGTCAATATCTGGTGTGGTCAGGGTAGCTTATAAGGAAGATTTTTAATGCGTAGAGATAATTTAGGCGGTGGTCAAATGGGTCAAAATAAAGAAAAAAACTTCCAATAAAAATATGACAAAAGAATAGAATGAAAAAACAAATGTTCCAATAATCACATACAAAATAGCAATCATTTAAAAGTTTTAAGTGAAACTAACTAAAACCCACTATTTTTTAATAAAAAACATCAATAGTTAAGTTTTATAGCTAGTTTAATTTCTAATCAAATGGTATTAGAAGTCTAAACTATCGAACTAAGAGTAATAGTCACATAGCGTCCATTAGTTTGACCGGTTCAACATTTATAGGAACAAAGTGTTGGCAATGATTAGTTTTCAATACCAACTATTTAAGTTGGAAGATATTTCCAGTTACATTTTTTCGATAGTTTGACTGGATAAAAAAGTTGCTCTGTTTTTGTACTAAACACTGCTACATATTCAAATAGATCTACACGATGGGACTCTTATCACAAAATCATGCAATTACTCAAAACTAATTTTAAATGTGTTTTAACGTTAAGTAAAAATAGCAAAAGACAGAAGCATTAGCTAGAAAACCAGCATTCTTAAAGCACATGCTAAACATAATTAACCTTTTGCTTACTAGGAATTGCTAGTAAACGTACTTAATTTTTGATCAATCAAGATAATTCTTAGCCAACTCTTTTCATCTAAGTCTTTCCTTCCACCAGTAAGAGTAATCGACATGTTTTATTTTCTTATTTGTACTTTAAAACTTATTGTAATTCATTAGAAGATGTACTTTGATCTTTAAATTATATATATATTCGCATTTGAAAAATACAATTAGTATTTTAATCGGTTATAAAACAAACTGATTGTTTCTCTTAAAACTTCTGACGGGCGTTTATTTCAACAGCCGTTAAAATGACACAAAAGCTGTAAAATGGGACATTAAGTGTTGTGGAATGTGAGAATAACTGTCGGTGTTAAATGTAAATGTGGGAGTAAAACAGATACGTTAGGGACAATTTGTGAAGTGCAATATGATGAATTGGGCCATTGTAACTCAACATTAGAACTTTGGGTATGGAAAAGCACGAGTTAGTAAAAGCAATTTCATAAAGAATTGCTTTTGTTGTTTTAAGGCAAACGACTATTTCGTTCATCAAAGCTTGTCATTATGGATCTTATCTTACGATATCAACAGGGTCATTTAAAATGCTTTTCGTTCTCCTTTTTATTCATACCACGTTTTGTTGTTACGTTGGTGTAAAAGCCACAATTATTTAGATGACTTGCAGGACATATTAACAAAATGGGAAGTTTTACACTTTTCTTCTGGTTGATAACTTTTCCATTTTATCATAATTACTTCATTCTCTGGTTTGCTGTTTCTTCTATTTTCTTTTGGCCTTATATTCTTTTGGTCATTTGATCTTACCTTTGTTAGATCCTTTTCTTGTTTCCTCGTCTCATAGTCAATTCCTTTCTCAGTTTTAGTGCGTCTCTCGTATCCAGATGACCAGTACCTTCCTTGGCTTTTGATAGTAAATTATCTTTATTGCCAGATTATTAAGCCCAGGAATCGGGAAGATTAGACCCGCCAAAGATTTGATCCTTCTGGTTTTAGACATGTTACGTCTATTGATCCTTTCATTAATAATCTGCTTTTCGACTTTGGTACCCTTATTATTAGTCTATTATTATTTTGTTCTCTAAACCATCAGTTATTTTGAATGTTAATAATAAACTCAGAGAGAATGAGTTATTTAAAAAAGAGTACCTGTTTGAAGAATCAAAAAATAATTAAGGTAGTCTAACACTTTTATGAAGTGTTAAGCCTTTAAAAGTTACTAAACTAAATTTTTCCTCAAAATGCACTGTACGCAAACTATCAGAGAAGAACGGAAGAGCGTCTTTTGCGGCGAAAAAAGATGGAGTTAAGAACACAAATAATGCGTCATGGTCGAAATTTTAGATTGTTTATGAGAGGGTCAATTTCGTGGAGGAAGAAATCTTGCACAAGGCAAGGCCACTTTTGTACAGCGACTCATGAGCTGATCATTTCTTTTTCATAGATGTCTCATTATGCTCTTTTCTCAGGGATTTACATTATTTCTCGAGAAATTTGAGTTCTTTTCTTATTACGCAGGGCCTTTATTTGTCTGCTCAGTATACACTCCCCAGTGTAACTACTGTTATAATGGCTAGTACTTGATGATAATAACATGGTATTGATTTGGTTCTGAATATATTCTGGTATATTCTAAAAGTAATTTTCAGTGTTCTAGCACACTTCCGTATTTGTTTTGTATTTTGGCGTGTTATGTCTTCTCGTTCTTTATTTCTACTTCTCAGAATGAGGTTTTAAACTACATAAATAAAAAACAAAATATAATGTGATTTTCGTACGGTGATAAACTATTGATAAACTTTTATTTATTTAAAATTCACCCGCAAGCTCAATTTAGAAAACGTAATGAAACACATCTGTTACAGTAGAATTTCTTTCTGAAAATTTCATGTTCAAACTGTTATGCACAAACCGATTGTATTATAAAATAGTAGTATTGATTAATTAACATCAGTTGTACGGCACACACAACTTTCAAAATTAATTTACTCTAAAACATTTTTAAAACATATAATTTTTTACGTCTGCGTTAGTATACGTACACATCTGTCAAAGTATAATTTAATTCTGAAAATGTCATGCTTAAACTGATAAACAAATGTTGTTTTTTAATACATTTATATATATATATATAATATTAGAAAATAATATTAGGTGATTAATTATCGAAAGTCGTACACAAAACTTAGAATAAAATTAGAATTAATTTATATCGTTTTTATAAGTCTGAGTTAAAATATGTTTATTGCTTTTGTAGAAAATGTATACAGAAAATATCGAGGAAATGCAGCGACTGCAGGTTTAAAACAGAGCAGGTGGGTTTGGACGATAACCCTCGACTATTGCCATTAACCCTCATGCTCGGTCGCAGTAATGGACTCTGATAAGTCTGGGAGAGTGATCCATTTCGACCAAACAAAACACTGCAATCACATTCTGCTGTTTGTGTTCAAACCAAACCTTATCGTAAAATCCATAGTTCATTAAATCTGAAGCAATTAAATAAAGAGGAAATTAATGTTTATGCATTTATTCATTACTATTTGACTCAAAATCTTCTTGTGTAATTTTTACGAAATTTTACTAACATTGCCATCCGGTTAACATTGGCTTTGGTTCATTGTGATTCTATAAAATGGAACCAATTCGTGATTAAAAACGCAAACCACTGTGATTAGATCATATTATAGCAATTTTACTACACGTATGTGTTTTAGTTAAAACAAGGCTAAGGTAGCGCACTAATTAAACAAAATTGTTTTAAATAAAATATTAGGGGAAGTATAAATACTGTGAGAAAAGATAAATCATGTCTTTTCCCCGGGAGACGTTTCTGCCGGAAGGTGGCATGGTCAGGACGTAGACAGCTTTGACAGCATGGGGAAACCCAAACAGTACGAGAGGTAGCATAAACAATTTTCAAGGAATTTTATACCAAATAAATTATATTTCTAGCAGTTAATATTCAATAATCAGCATCGTAATCGTCAGTTGCCGTACCAGCGGTGGAGCTAAAGGTGCCAGAATGTAAAAGCTATACAAATTATGCTCGGAGTGTGTTACCGTGCAAAAATTCATGGGATGATCTTTGAGAAAATTAACCAACAAATAATAATCATCTGTATTTTTATGAGAAGAGATTATACGTCAGTGAGCTATATGAACCATATCAAACAAGTTTAAATATAAATTCATTTTATAGTTTATGAGCTTCAGTTAGCTGAATTTGTATGAATTTCAAACAATAAACAAAATTATCAACTGTATTTATAATAGTGTAAAGACCGTCAGTCAGCAACATAAAAATGCTGCGCGCTGACTGCATCTACGCTCTATGTTTCAATTTCAATCAATAGTATATTAATTTAACATAATTAATACCACTTTATCCTGTGAATGATGAGTTTTTAATAGATTGTTTATACTTATTAGGTTTGTGTAGGTTTTAAACTATGTATATACTAATATATTAATAAAAAATGATGATTCAGTGCTTTTAATACTAGTGGATCACTTGACGGAAAAAACAGGTAATTTAAATTAACCTTGTATTAAGATAGTGATTCGGGGACCTTATCCACAGTAAATCATTTGCTCTAGGTTCATCTGGTAATGGGTTACGATAAAAGTTCCGGATTTCTAATCGTATAATTTTTGCAGCTCTTTCCAAAATATCCGTTTTCCAACATATTAAAATTTTTATTTTTGTTTGTTTGGAGATTATAGAGTATGATAGTTTTTGACAACTTTTACACGCTTTCACTGTTAGCTCCACCACTACTTGAGTAGCTGACGCTCAGATGTCTTATGTATTAGGGAAAAACTGTTTTTGCTGTGATTCTCAGCCGGTACGAAATAACTCTTTCAAATGCAACGCTACCTACCGTACTAATAAGTACTCTTGTTTCAAACAAAAATTGTTTTTCTATTTTCAACGAAGAAAATACGTAAAAATGTGATCCCAAAGTGTCAAGAGTAGATGGAGACCTTTTCATAAATCTTTTCAAGAACTTTTTATTTTTTAAGCAGCCTAGTGCCAGGAAAACGCTCGAGACAAAAGGAGCTGTCAACAAGAAGACCTTTTTTAAGCCATTTTAAGGGGTCACTTGTGAATAAATATTGTTACTTATTAAAGATCAACAATTTTTTTGTTACTTATTGTTAAAGATTTTAACAATTTGTGGAAAGCTTTTGTATTGAGTAATTTTATATTCTGAGAGTATTGTGGAAAAGCTCAGCCAGTCAAAACAACACCCATTAGTAATGAGTATTTATAATATTAAACCAGTCTTTAATTATCGTTTGACAACGTTCAATGAAATAAAACCTGTAATTTAAATTTATCAAGAACATTGTGCGCCTTCTTCTTCCTCGTCAATTCAATTGCTCAAAATCGCCGTTTAGGTATGGACAATTTAAGCTGGATACACCGATACGGATAAAACTAACCAAAAAATTAAGCTGAAGAAATATTGGAAATGGAAAGATCTATACAAATTTAACGACAGTTCGTCTAATACGGACTTCTGAAAAACATTTTTGGAGAATAGAACCGTTTTGGTGCTTGTTATTGCAAACGCTTTCTAAAACTGTAGATATATATTATAAAAATATAAGAAAGAAATGTCGGCAGAAATATCTATTTCTGGTTTCTTAAAATAATACTTTAATAACGTTTTTTTTAGTAAAGTGTAATGCAGGATCTGACTTCAGAATGAGCGCTATATTAACAATGCAAAACATCTACTAAATACAAAAGATATTTGAGACTGAAAAAGGCAGATTCAAAAGATATGACGTGCGAAAGTTCAAAAAATGTTTCTTTAATGTTTAAAATCAATTCGTATTAAGTTAAGTAACGGTTAATTAAAAAGTAACTATTTCCTGGAATAGGCTTATTTCATAAGAGATAGTGACCGTCTAAAACAACTAGCTTGTAAAACACTAAAGATATTTTGTAATGGGTAAGGAAGAGGAGAAGTTGTAAACGAACGTAAGATAATGAAATGTCAACCATTTGTTATAAATGAAGGACGACGATGTTTTTCTTCGCTGTATGATTTTATCTTTTTTATTTGTTTGACGTTTGTTGTGGAAAGAGTAATTGAATATGAAACAATAAAGCGTTCTGTACAATATTTTAACTGTGTGTAACTCTCGTACTTTCACTTTACGGAATGAGTATAATAAAGAACACGGAGATAAGAAGTTTTAAATCGTTGTGTGCATAAAATTTCGCAAGTTCTGAAGGGACTTAATATTTGTTCTCGTTTTTGTGTAGCAATGTTTTATTTTTGGTATTAAATTCTATCAAATTTATTTAGTTATATATATAATGACTTTGTTTTGCAAATGTTTTGAGGGAGCCACCTAGTTGTTTACCATTGAAACCACATAAACTGAGTTTAATATCTGTATACCAAAATGTCGGTAAGGCTCTAGTTTTCATTACATTTTTAAACTGTGTAACGTAGGCCTATAGTGGGTGGGCAAATAGTTCATATTAAATACAAGGGGGTGGGCTTAGTATGTATAAAAATATATATAATGAACACACGGAAAGAATTACCATTTTGATATCTTCTCCGTTACACAAATTTATTGTATGATGAGTTTAAAAATCCGTCATCTAATGAATGTAACTAAAATTTAATAGGTCGGTAGAATGTAATATGATTTAAACGCGAAATTTCAAGAGAAAATAAATTTTTTAAACTAAACATTAACATTTCAAACATCAAATTTTAATTAAAATGTAAATACATTATTTTAATTTGATGTAGGCCTACGTGTTCAATTAATTGTTGAATGTAATGATGTTTATGGAAAAAAACACCAACAATGTTAAAATAAAGATAAAAATAATGACATTTCATAAAACATAATAATATTCTTGAATATCATATTTGAATGTAAATAAAATTTAATAAAGGGTCCTACAAAGTTTTGAAATAGATTTCTCTGATTTTACCTAATTTGTTTTTAACCGCCCTGACCAACTAACGACATATTTTAAAATTATTTTACTTCAACATTTGCATTAATTTTATTGGATACATTTTAGCATCCTCGTAACGTACATATATTCATTTTCCTCATTTCACAATTCACGAACGATAAAATAAAATCGCAAGTATTTTATTACATTGCGCAGATATAAATAGATTTAATCTAAAACAAGCATTTTTGTTTGCTAAGTATTAGGTGTAGGCTAGCTTAATTTTGTATATTTATTGAGTTTTTAGTGTTGATGGTATGATACATTTCCTCAGAATATAGTCTAATGCTCAACATTGAGATGAAACGGTACATGTTTACGTTTACTGTTTAGATTTCCTGAGTTAAACTATTCAGCAACATCCCTTAATCTAGAAGATCAAGTGTATATTATCTTACCAGAACGTTCTAGGGTCATTTAAATAAAGATTATTTATAAATAACATTTTATTTAAAAATAAAAACTTAACTTTCAGTACCACTCCATTTCGTAACTTAAAACTAGGCTATTTTCTATAAACAATTTTTTTTTATGTGGTTAACATACTACTAGAGATGTTATTATGAAAACAAAACTGCTTAAATAGCTTCTATTACGATTAGAGAGAAGAAAGACCTCTCAGTTTTGCAACATAAGGAAGGCTCAATAAAATGAAAGAATTTTCCATGGCTGTTACTGACTATTTTTCGCCTCCCTGACTTTTCCGATCTCCCCTGACCGTAGAAACACTGGAATGTCTTTTATAAATGGTTTGTGTTACCGACGAACAATGTTTGCCATTGGTTTTTTCTGAAATTTCGCAACGAAACGACCAAATTTTATCGAATCATATGGATAATCATATGGTAGAATTTCGTAACAGAGAAAGGTACTACATTTGCATTGCTTGACCTTTATTTTGAAATACGTATTAAGATCTTTTCATTCTTTTCACCCACTATGTGTATTAAATAAGATATAATTTGTTTCAACCTGGTGGAACAATGTAGACTATGTACACAGCAAGTAAGTACAGGGAACTGCGCGTGGGCTGGTTGAGCTAAGGTAGAGGTTTAATTTCGTGACTGCTGAGTTAATTTAATACAGAAAGACAACACTTAACATTGAAATAACGTAACACGAGATGCTTTTATCGGATTAAACATTCAGTGATTTTAAAGAGCGATTGAAATCTGCTTTCTGTATTATTTATAAGAATAAAAGTATATTTAAGTTTTAAACTATCAATACAGCTCCGATAGGAAAACTAATTTTTCCAACACAGGGTTTACATAAAATGGTTTGGCCAATTTGAACGTGTAGAAAGAGGCATTCAAACAAATTACAATGTTCTTAATAATGTTAAAACAAAACCGCTCAAAAATAAATCATTTAGCGTTAGGCCAAATAGTTTGAAAATAATGTTGTCGAAGGTTTTGGAAATAATAGTCAAAATTGATTAATTTATTATTAAAATTAATATTATTACTTACATGAAAATTTGAATTATTTCAAGCTGAATTGAAATGATTAGATTTTTGTACATTTTCCCCAACTTTACTACAAACCATAATTTCTAGCATTTATTGAATAAACGTTTACAAATAGACGGGTTTTATATGTAAAGTGAATTTACTATTGCATTGAATTTATGAGAAAATGAAAAATAGCAATAAAATGCAGTTATATTAACTACGGCCAAAGCCAAACGGTAACAATACACGGGGAATGCAGCTGAATTGTGTGAATTATGACGTTCAAACACCTGCGGCAGACTGCGAAGTGATTTAGTGTGAATATTGTTAAAAAAACATTCCAATTGGTTATTCAATTTTAAAATTACTATAATACAGCCGAAAATTTCTAAGACGTGTTTAAAATTTTGTAATTTAAAACTAATTAAATTCATTTACAAGTGGCTTATACAAAAATTTCAATATAAATCGAAGGTTGTGTGTTACATAATTTTTAAATAAAAATATTTATAAATTTATTTTTACTTTATTTCGTTTAAATATGGCATTTTAATATTTACTCGAACGGTCTCATTATCAGAAACCAGAATTTTACCAAACTTTGCTATTTTTATACATTTTTAAACAAAATAGCTTTAGGCATTTTTTCACATTTATATAAGATATACAATTTTTGCACTTAATTCGCACTTTGTAGTTTAGCACCCATAAGCTACATAATTTCATTCAACTCGGTAAAATTTACCTGAAGATGATAATATCATGATCATACAGGTAGTTTTTTAGCGCTTGCAAAGAAATTAGAAGGCCTTGTGATGGGTAGACTATGACAGTTTTAACGCGTCTTATAGCCCAAATGGCTTCTCTCCCCAATAAACACTGAGTAGACACATCAAAGGTCCAGAGCATTCACGTAAGAAGCAGTCTATACTACTGCTGTTAAGGGATGTTAGGTTTGTTTTTGCTCCTACACCAACCGAAGCCTGTGCAGCTCAAAGACAGAGCACACATTTTATTAACTGGTCATAAATTTGTTTTTGTAATCCAAACAAATTCTACAACTGGCAAGGCAAGACCCTGTACTCTAAATTCTTAAATAAAGAAAGATCAGTTTTTACTTACGGAGTAGGATGTAGTCCCGTTAATTTTTAATATTTTGCGCCTAGGACTGATTGGGTCCCGTGTCATTATTTACTATCAGATTTTGTATTTTATACATCTTAATTTGGTATGCTTTGGACAGGACGTACAAAATAATGAAACATAAACTTCCATATTGTTATTCAAATTGTGACTTGCATACAATAAAAAAATGAGTTAAATTTTTATTTGTTTACACTTTGTATAATATTATATACGAGTATATTCACCCGAAATAAATATAGCTTTACGAAATTTGAAAACAAGATTTGACGTCTTGCGTAGTAATGTACAATATCATCATTTTTTAACGCGTAAGTTGGAATGTAATCAGGTGTTATTATGTCTTGAAATTATGTTTAAACAAAATATTTTTCATTTGTACTTATACATCGTATAGAGTCAATCTAAAGTGAAAATGTAGTGTCTTTTTTTTTGCAAGTGTCCTGACATTCATAAAATATGTTATTTACAACTGAAGTGACTCTAAGTTGTTCTGCTAAACGCATTGTAAAAAATAATGCCATTTTACCGTGTTATATAAAAAACTTCGTTGAATATTAACCAATATATATTTAACATCAACAGGCAAATAAGCGTGTTTTAAATATTACTAGAAATGTGAAATGTAGCACACATTTCAGTTTAGCACACAGTTAGAAACCTCGGTAGCATATTTTTTATTTTCTAAAGGGGTTAATTATGTTCATAAAGTTGCATTCGTATAGTGAGATTTTCAGTCTCAATTAAAATTATTTGATCTACAAATACGGTTATGATCTCAAAGTGTAGAAAATGTATTTTACTTTTAAAACGTTTGAAGTAGTTATTAACGTAAAACTAGTCTTTCAGGGATACATTCAACAAAAACTGAAAGAAAAATAAGAATTTCTTAGTTTTTTGGTATTTTTTCGAAGTTGAAAACGTCGGCTACTCATTGGGCCAACTTCGTTAAGCAACTCAGGAAAAGTCAGACCTAAGAGATTTAACGCTAATCCGATCTATTAAGTTACTGGACAACATGTTAGGTTATTGAAATGTCAATAGTGAGAGATAAACTCTATAGGTAAACGTGTTTTTCTTAGCGTTGCAGCATTGGCTTGGAGGCTGCTTAGTAAATCTATGAACATATTTAATACTGTCATGTTTCTACGAATACAATTTATTTTTCTTATTCGGACAAAACCCCAGCTTTGTCATCATCGCTTGCCAATCATCAGGAGTAGACATGCTCCTATATAACCGAAATTTATAACACCACAAATAAAACTAGTTATGGAGAATAAAACTTAAGAACCTTAACAATTTTAGATTTTAAAAGTTAGTTCCTAATGATAGATTGTTCTTACTTGTACAATTGTTTGATTTGTGTTTAAAAGAAATCAAACACGATGTTCCGATAGTATAAATCAACTCTTTTTATCAACTAATTGAAAACCTAAAGCTAAAACATATAAAACTAAACATAAACGTAGAGGGCAACGGATATATGTTTTTCATCTAACATACAATTAAAAACAAAATAAGAAAGATAAACCTAAAACTAGAATACTAGGGTTGAGTATGCATTGTTCTCTGTGTGGATTTGTGCCTGATGATCGTGTTTTCTCTAATTTTTATTATTTTTAAAAAATTATATTTATTTACATGTTACACTGTATATATAAATAAAAATAAAAAACACAATTTAAAATCTCACTTAGATTTTATACATGAAAAACAAACAAAATATAAAAAATATAATGCATCAAAAACAAAAGAACAATATTTTTGATAACTTACTGATGACATAACTATACTTACTTATAACATAAATTACATTATACATACAAAATATACAGACACAATTAATTTACAACAACACAATTATCAGTGTAACACTGAACAAATTTAGGGGTCTTCTAGGCATACGCCAGTTTGAGACTTCCATCAAAAAGAACAAAAACAATATTGAAATGGAGAGTTCGGCAGGTGCCCTAACATAACCGCAAGAAAAAACAAGTATGAAGTTTAAATATATACATAACATAGAGAATAAAAAATCAATCAACCTGCATAATATATAGGCCTATTATTGCATAATGTCGAATAATAGGTTCAATATCATCTGATGAAAACAGCCAGGACTTTACATTTCTTTATCATCCCATCTCTTCCCCATAAATACCAGTAGCTAGAGCTTTTCAACAACTTAGAAATACAAATTTCAGTCAAATTTACACGAAGACAAATTGGGTCTATGGCCAACAAAATTAAATAAAAACAAAAACATAACGATTCTAAAAATTGTGAATAAAATTTGAAAAAGTAATTCAAAATAAGTGAATTCATAAACATTTAAAAAAAATTTCAACCATGTTAGAAACATTAATAATGTTATCAAAATTTTAAAGCCACCAAGTTGTACAAAATAAGCATTCATTTCTAAAAGTGGGGTAAATACAAATGTTTTATCTTTGTCTGATGTCGAGAAGTCCAATCGCTTCAGAATTTTTTATCCACCCTGTTTACAATAAGAGACATTGTAAATAGTTAAAAGCCAATTTCAGCCCTAGAATGGAATATTTGGGCATTAACGAAACATTAATACTTAATACATTATTAATACTCGAGCTCGGTAAGTGGAGTGAAGGCTATTTCGTTGGTAAGGCGATCGAGCACTATTACAATATCGTTTGTAAATCACTTACGTTCGTAATGTATTTTGATTTTCACCACATGCATAGAAACAGTTAACTTTGCTTTGTTAACTCCAAAGTATATTGAGTTGTAGGAATTAATAATTTCACTGAGCTGTTTAATCTAAAACGTTAATAAACACAATTTAGTTCAATTTAATACCTTTTTCTATTATAAATAACCAATGAAACTACTTAACTGCAAGTACTTTAACAAACATAAGTTTGAAAAGTTTTCCAATTTCTCCATCAAGGTAAGTACATAAGTACAACGTTTAGAAACTTCGCTTGTAATACCCTCGTGGATACAATAACGTGTAAGTTAAATACCCGCATAAATTATCTACCTTTGCTAACCTTGATCACTGGACAAATTATATACACAAATATTTTAAAAAGTACACACACAAAATGGGTTGGCTTAGTAAAATCCACACAGTTATTGATGCAAGCAATAGAATGTACAGTAAGTTTACGCTTATTTTTGTAGTATGTTTTTGTAGAAAAGGATAAGCTAGTGGATATTCCACTATCGTAAGGCCCGGCCATTGTCCCAAAGATTCTACCAAATAAATATTAATAACGAAAAAAAATAATTAGATAATTATTTTTTATCTAATTATTTAGATAAATTATTATTATTTTACTAATTATTATCTAATTATTTTATGTACACTTTTATAAAAGCGACTTTACGTACGTGGAGTAACATTTAATATAGCCTAACACCCATCATCTGTAAACCCAGTGTATATTATAGTTTGAGGTTATGTTTACAACTTCAATCATTATAATGTTTTGTGGAGTAGATTTTTTTAAATATGAGCTAAATAACTAATGTATGCTATAATATAGGTAATAATAATTTGCTTTGAGGTTATAAACTATATAATTATAAATACAACCTTTTATCATAAATATATTTTTTTATACAAATTTAAAGAAAAGATACATATTATTCCTTTAGCTTAGGAAACATTCCTACATAAAAACAGCTGATTTTACCCATCATCTGTAATACACAAACCTAGCACAGATTATACCTTTGGGGTTATGTTTACAACTTTAATAAATATAAGTCTTGTAATATTAATGACTTCTAAACCATTTGTTCTATCAATATGAAATTTAAAGCCCTTAAAAGATCATATTTTTATCTTTCTTTAAATGTATGATAACATACATAAATACAAAATTTGAACAAATATTTATACAATTTTATAATCCTTATAATTGTACACATTTATTAAGTTAAAAACCCCTGTCAGCATAGTTAGGTAGGCCTAGATAAAGTGTTTTGTTTTAAAATATTATGTGTGGTTTCTGATGTGTATCTAATTAATCTGCCTGTGATTTTTCACGGGAGTTAACCAGTAATTAATAAATTGATTTTAAGAATAATTTCTTCTATCTTGACTTCGAATTTGGTGACCAACTAATAATTTAAGAAAACTATCTAAGTTTGTTTGCGTAATTGCTAAAAGTAATTTGTTTCTAGTAAGTTTTCTACTAAGGAGCTTAAGTAATTTTGATGCCTTTAGGATATTTGATGTGGATATTACAGTTTTGAGAATTTTTCTAGTTACCTTGGAGTATTTCCGGACGCTAAACTCACTTGGAATGGACATCTAAGATAGCCATCGATAAATCGCAATGAGTTCTAGTAGCAGGACGGCGCATATTTGAGACATGGGGTCTCAGGCCGAATATTATCTTACATTCTATCCACTGCAGTAGTAAAACTGGTGGTTATATATGGAGCCTTTGTATTGTGGCATAAAGCTCTACAGACCACAGCAACTACCAAACTGACCTAACTTCAAAGGTTGGCATGAAATGCAGTCCCAAAAGCCTTCTATTCGGACAACTTTAGCTCTGGAAACCAGCTCAACTTGGCGCCAATCAGCGTACATGTTATTTTTGTGGAAGCCAGCCCGGATAATAGCAAATTGACTGCAGATTTCAGGCCTCTGGGAAAACAGGACTACTAGCCATGCTAAAATCGTTATGGAATCA
Organism: Philaenus spumarius; assembly: GCA_018207615.1. NCBI lineage: Eukaryota > Metazoa > Arthropoda > Insecta > Hemiptera > Aphrophoridae > Philaenus > Philaenus spumarius. The sequence goes on from JAGFPH010000006.1 coordinate 1,517,212, forward strand.
GAATTTCAACCTACCATAGAAATGAGATCCCATATGATAAATAAATCTTGTTTCAATAAACGCTTCACTTTCACTATACAGAATAGTGAGGCATAGACAAACTTAACAAACTTAATCCCAACCACTGGTGTTTTATGGTGTTCTGACGGATCGAAATCTCTGAAATAATAGCAGCTGGTGCACACGAATTAAGACTCAAAATGAAAATCAGTATTATTTAAGTAGTTATTGTACAGATTGTTCAAGGGGAATGCATGCTCTATTGGCAAGTATTCAAATCAATCTTAAGATGAACTCAGAGAGCATTAGAGAGTTTCACTTGTTAGCGAGATATAATGTATATACTTCTTCCTAAACGTACAACGTTGGGGCAAATATCCGAGCAATCAGTTGTATAAAATCTTAATATGTATACAACAGATACGTTTTCCCAAGCTGAAGACAAATCAAGTTTGCTTCGAAAGATAATTTTGGGTGTAAAAAGCACTACTCAAGAAGTACGATATTATAAGAAGCAAATGTTATTACAATAAGCCCAGTTAACAGTCGAAATAGGATACATTCACCTTCAGAAGTTACTGAAGTATAAAATTTGCTATTCCGGAAGGACTTTCCACACTTCCACATGAATGAATGCCTTAAATGTAATTTTTGCTATATTATTTGTAGAAAACGTTCCTACCAAACTTGATGATTGCAGCTTAAATTATGTCGGAAAGACGTTAACGTCTTTTTCGGAAGTAGTTTCGTAATTTCCTTCCACGTAGGCCTAAGGCATTAATACACACAAAGATTTATCATGACCCTTACCAGCTATATAAAAGTAATATTACTGCAACATTTCCCGTTTCTAGCTTAAACTGGACACGCAGAGATTAGATTTTAAGATTTTCTTGGTTAGTGGAGAGTGATAAAAAACATTGGTTATCTATACATCAGGTAAGGAACATCCATACAAAAAGTCACTCTAATCGGGCCCGTGGTTAGGACCGTTTTATATTGAGATCTTTTATCTTATTACCCTCAATTTCATAAAATGGAAGAAGTCTAAGGATATGAAATAAGACAAATCATGTTTACGCCGAAATACAATTTTGGCAGAAGAAACGCGTATAATGTCAGCGGCTTGTTTGAATAACAAAAGAAATATTAAAATATCCAACCAAAGGGACTTTAGGGTAAACCTTTCTGCGGAATAAATACAAAGTCCCGACGCACTCTTGAATGTCTTAAACCCTTTTATAACTAAAGCATACATATCATAAAACTGTCTTCTTAAAAATATAAATACACAATACCATTCGCTACTTCGTACCCGTCCTAGGCATTGGCATATTTACATTTTATATAAATAAAAAAGCTTGTTACATTAAGTGGTTCACCAAAAAAGGCACAATAAATGATGTAAATCAAGATACAAGTGTTCAGAATATAAGACTACAAAGTGGATGGGGAATAATCTTTCTTTATTAACATTGGGGGAAGAGAAACGTTGGGGATGATAGAATAAGTTTGAAACGTTTTTTAGTTAAATGTTAGAATTGTTTGAGGGTTGTATACGTAATCGCACTAGAGGGCAATCCTGCATGCTTTGACAAGCACTTCAAGATATTTATACTTAAAATGTTGTTTTAAAAAAGTCAAGTATGATCATGTTCACAATATGAATATACACAACTAAAGCATTAGGGAAGCTTTGAGTTTCCTGGAACTACACTGGTTAAATTTATACAGTAAACTCAAATTATATTTGAAAGCAAATTTAAAAAAAATATAATTCACCCACTTATTTTTTTAACTAAATGTAACAAATAAAAAGTATTTTATAACTTTAATTTTCTTTCAATTCGTGTGTTCTGACCGGAGGAGCCGAAGTCTCGAAAAAGTGTTCAATATTTTCACTAGTTGTATATTGTTCTCTATTTTTAAGCTGGTTTTTATTTTAAAGTTATTTTTGTATACAATTCTAATATTTGTATAAAAAAACATATAGGCCTAGCTGAATAAAATTTAACGCGAAGAACGTATCCCTAAATACATCCGATTAGGGTTGATGTGTACATAGCGTGTACGTCTAAAGCATTTATGTGTTTATAAGAGGGGGAATAAAGGGGGTTGGGTTAACTTCATTAGAACTGTTGGCTGAGATAACTTAATAGAAAAAGACAACACGTAACGTTGTCAAAATGAAACTAGAAGTGCTTTAATAAGATTAACATTATCAAAGGTAAAATATGCTGAGCTTTAAATCCGTTCTATCGTGAATGTTCACTTGGTTCATCTGCTTGGTTATAAATTGGCTATAGGCTGTATATATTTCGTGTTCAATTATAAATAAACCAGAAAAGTGGGGGATTGGCTAACACTCAAGGATTAATTACCGCCACGAAATTAATTATAGCTGCACGAAAAAAAGGTTTTGACATTTTTTTAAAAACAATCCCCTTTTTGACCAAAAAACCCCCAAAAAAATCAGTTATTTTTTTATTAAAAAAACGGCTTTAATAATTTTGATAAAATTTGGCTTATTTGTAGCCCTTCTTAATGTACCCTACCATATGCAAAAACCGCCTCTTTCTACAAATTTTCGTTTAGCTAATAATAATAATAACTGATTTTTTGGGGGTTTTTGGCCAAAAGGTGGGTTGTTTTTCAAACATTTTCATAGCGTTTTTTCGTGCATCTATGCAGGCTTAATTGACATGTTTGGTGCAATTTTTTTCGAAATCGATCGAATAGTTTTCTCTCAGCTAATAATAATAATAATAATATTTATTAGTTACTCTAATACTTTAATGTAAGCCCTCTCCTAATTTAATAAAATTATGAGGTCAGAGTGAATCTGATTAATAATTTAAATATGTTTGTGGAAAGTATGTGCCAGTTTCTGGTACCGTTTATTTCTTAGGTGACAAACCAGGAAACACACAATTTTCATCTCGAATAATTGAGTCTAAAAGGAGTAAAATATTTTTCGTAGAATATTTTATTTAAAATGTACTGATATATGTTATGTGAATTGCACCTCATATCAAACTGTCAGAAAATGTGGCGAATTGCACCTCATAACAAACTGTCGGAAAATGTGGCTTTTAGCTCTTACTAGAGCATAACATATGAACATTTACTGCCCTTATATATTTTAAAGCCTTAACTCCATTTTTTTTTTTTTTTTTTTAGATATAGTGTATTTGGGCTCAGATGATAAAATTACACATGTTTAACCTAACATTGATATTATATTAAAAAAAGAAGTAAAATATATTTAAAAAAATTTGAAATTCCATTGGAATTTAGAATAAAATAATTTTTAAAACCCGAACTTCCAATAATAAATCAAATAACATCAACTCCAGTGGAATTGGTGTCTTCTGCTTTAGTATTAAGGCTGTTAGTATTACGAGTAACAGATGACTAAATTTGACGGTGTTGAAGAAACAAACTGTTTTAATTTTATTTAAGTTTGCTTTTCTCTCAATATTTTGTTTTTATTGTTAGAAAAGAGGGAAATAAATAGATACATTTTTAATTAATTATAAGTGTTATATTTATCAATAGTATAGATTTTAAATAAAGTTTAATTGTGAACCTAGTTTATCTCTTTAATTCTATATATAGAGAGTTTTAATTTGTATGGATTCCTAATTTTTAATGTTAAGATGTGTTATAAGGCCTTAAACTACATTTTAAATCATAGGTAATTAAACAGTTTTATTTATATACCAGTTGTAATGCCCCAGTCCAAAAAGATTAAATGTACTTTAAATTAAAACAACCTCAGAATCATATATTGGTAAATATACATAGTACTTTGAATTAAAATAAAATATCTAAACAGTATTATTTTGATGTTAAGCCTATCAAATTTACTACTGAAAAATTACATTTGGATTTGAGGAATTTTATTTTATGAGGGCAACTAACCAGTGGAGTTAATTCTTTTATTATAGTACCTTCCTAGAAGTAATAGTATTTATAATAAAACAAAAAACCTCAAATCCTTTTTTTTTATTTTAACAACTATATTTAGTTATTTTCTCAAATGTAAGGCTTTAAAAAATATTCTTAATATTTGCTTTCATTTTTAAGACTAACAAACACAGTTATCAATATTTTAAACTGCCCCAACCAGAAAACCTGCTCTCCTGTACATATTTTGGAGTTGATGCCTTTTAATTTATGAGGGCAGTGTAGGCCTAAATATGAATCATAAATCGATTTGGACGAACGTTTTTGGGCCATGGAACTCTGATCTGAAATAATTTGATCTGCGAGGAACATTTACCCACTATTCCGTTCATTCACCTGCTAGTTTTATATGTAGCAGGTATTTCACATACTAAATATTATTAGTTTTAATTTAGTTTCCTTAAATTATACGAGTACCTTTAACACTACTACTTTTTCCAAAACTTTTGACGAGGTATTTTGGTAAATAGATGGTTGAAATAATTTTTTAGTAAAACATATTAGTTTTGATAACTTTTCAATAAAGCTTGGATTAGCTATAGTTTGTAAGTAAAGTATAAAAAATTCAAACACATTGTATGTTTCTAAACATTGACCAGCAGCAGTACTTTGAAAACTAATAAGGGATCAGTTTTTTTAACAAAACAAAATTGTTTTTAAAAAAACACGTTTTGACACCACCAATACAGCCCTTTCAAACGATGCCACAGTCCTCAGCTTAAAGTATTCCTTTTATTTCCCCCAAATCCATGGCAAAGGTATTTTTGGGGTCTAATTATTGGAATAATCTAGGATTAGCTTGCTTTGTAACTTTGTCTAATTTCATTGCAATACCTTTATTCATTCTGGAGAAAATTGACAGTGGCAGTCAGACAATCGAGTGTCAAAATTAATATTGACAAATAGAGAGAACAAAAAAAAAATCGTATGTGACGGGCTCCTCGCTGTCGGTTACCCCTGCGTTTCCCGAGCGATGGGTTGCCTCCTTAATGGAAGTGCCTTCTGATTTCGTGAGATCGTACGCTCTCGTCAGGATGGGTCATTGTGAGAAGATTCTTCAAATAAGGTATCGAATCGGTTGTTTTACTTCAAAGCATTTAATCTATTAAAGCAAACAACTAATTTCTCTACAGGCCCGAACTTACAACTAAACTAACAAAGGTAAAGGCAAGCAAGGCCACATTGTGTGGTCTAGAGTCTGCTCCAAACCAAGGTTTATTAACAGACTAACTTAGGCTTAAACATTTAGCCTCAAGCTAGCTCTCTCCTTTTAACTATAAACTGTGAAATCAGCTAATGTTTGTTTGGAAGCCATTATTTAGCGCGACCAGTATCAACATAGATCCAGAATTACTCTAACTATGAGTATTAATTATATAAGATGGATGGTATCTGTCATAAGTAAATTTTACGAAAGTCGTTTACATAAAGATATTAAAGTCATTATAATAAAATGCATCTAAGCAGAAAGTTTTAAATGGTAACAGTCACGGTGGGTTTAAATTTATAGATACCTTTATTGAATAGTAAAGATTATAATATTTTTTTACAGCTAAAGTAACCTACAGGTTATCATCACCTTCAAGTCTTCTTACATCGATGGATTCGAACTGACAATCTTGAGCCTTATAGTCAGGTACGCCAACCCCTCAAGACCATTGTTATAATGGTTATTGTAACAAGATTTTTTTTTAAAACATCCGCTTTTGTAAAACAAATGTTATCCATGTATTGTTTTAAAAAAGCATGAATGTTTTAGCCAATATAAAAGGCAAGAACACTGTCATTTTTCTTAGGTAAAGTTTTATCACGTTTTAAATTAAAACTGCTATTCATAATATTATATAGAGAAGTACTTTCACTTTCGTGGTGTATTATTCTTACTGTTTTAGTTTATATTTAACATTTTAACCAGCGTTAGCCACGAAAGCCCTAAAATAACGGGATTTCTAAAGAACTGTTTACTTCTTGATAGCAACTCAGCCTGTTAAAAAAAATGATGAGCATATTTTAAAAACAGTAGCGAAAGTAGCTTTAAAATCATATAAACATTTCCTCGTTGATTAACAGGTTTTCCCTCATCAAATGCTTGTTTACTAAAAACCAATTTCCCTCTTTCGCCAAAGTCCTAATAGATCCAAGCCTGGGATTGAAGTTAACGTCCCCAACTTTAGTGAAACAAATAACGTTAACTACAAAAGCAATACGGAGTACGTCTCTCCCCCTGTAACTCCCAAGAGGTTCGCAGTCACAACGTTCCGTGTTTGGTTCTGAATCCCACCGTCGGCGTCGCTGCCCACTCTATTACGGGCTACATTGTTGTAAATTTAACTGACAAAGAAGTCCAACCAAATCTAACTTCTGTACTGTGTTAACAAACGCCAGATTTAAAAAAAGTTTCCAATTACATTCTATATAAATTATCTAATTCTTTGGATAATCCATTCCAGCCATAAGTTTAAAAAGCTAAGGTTGTGCCGGATAGTTGGAAGATTATTATTGTATACTAATATTTTTACGGCATAAACTACGCATAAGCCTATACATTTACAAGTTTGGGGTAATGTCAGACATTTCTAAACCCGCTAGGAATATTTGAAAACATCTTTCACTGGTGGTAATTCAGAAAAAAAAAATTATTTCTGTTTAAACAAAAATAATAATAACCGTCTCTTATGGGAGGTTATAAATACATTTGGTAGGTATGGCAATGAATAAATATTAATATAGGCCTACAGGATGTAACAGACCACACGTTTTGGATTTATTGTGGACAAACGAATGAATTTAAACACTTAATTTCATCGGAAAAACAGATGGGCATCAGTAACTCAAGAAATAGCATATTTATTTTGTTTGGACTTAAACATTTTTTACTAAGTTATTCAATTATGCCCGTATTAAAAAAGGACAACATGAACTATTCCTAAAACAATAAAATCCTCAAAAACATAAATACAAATTGCAAAAATATAGGAACATGCCAAATATATAAATTTAATCGAAGCCATAATTCAGATAGCTTTTGTGAAAACTACATTGCACAAAGTTGGATAAATTAGGACTGATTAAAATAACCAGATTGTATATACGTAAATGATTTAGGTAGAGTAAACGGTTCTTATTCACAAATGAATATAAACCACTTGTGTGTTTACAATGTAAGCCTAAATAAGTATGCAAACAAGTTATAATTAGGTTATAATTAAAACAATAAAAGTTTTTCAAAGAATTATAGCAACTGATTCAAGAAAGTCGACTAAAGCACAAATAAGGTTAGACCTACTTACTTGGAAGCCACAGTTTGTAGAAAACTTATTTGAAACAGATATATATATATATATATATATATATATATACACAAGTAAATACACAGGCACATAATTGATTTAATTGCATTTTTACTCGACCAACATAACCTGCAAATACCGCACCGGTCTAGATCAACCGCATACTGATTGCTGTAAAAGAATAAGAAAAAATACGTAGTTGTATGTTTAGTAAAGCGACAAGACAGGCAGAGGCTGTGACGTAATCGATGCTACTTAAAGATCTGTCATAATAATTTTTCCACAGTACTATATTCTAATTTTTTTATTATTTTTTTTTTTTATTTATTTATTATTAATTACAACTAGGCAGAGCCTATCAAGCAATATACATTTAATATTAAATAACACAGTTGGCCGGAATGTCACCCATTGATGCACTCCTCTCATGTGTAATCATGTGTAATTTTCACTAATCAAAGTTCAAAAGGCTTCGTTCTCTTCAGCCGGCGAACTCCCCAGAGCAGTTTAGTAAACAATTCATTTCATAATTTTCGTGTTGTTGAAGCCTGTGTTTGTGCTTCTCTGCATACCTTTTGATTTCTTCTGCGACGGTGTTCATCTTAAGATCACGATGAAGACTATCATTGCGGATGAACCATGGTGCATTAATAATGCTCCGCAGAACCTTATTCTGAAATGTTTGTATAATTTGTACATTTGTCTTCTTTGTGCAACCCCACAACTGTAATCCATAGGTCCACACTGGTTTCAATACTTGCCTATAGAGAAGCAGTTTGTTGTGTAGATCTAATTGTGAGTTTCTCCCAAGTAACCAGTACATTTTCCTAAATTGCATATTCAATTCTACCTTCTTTTTTTTAACATGCTCCTTCCAGTGTAGCTTGGCACCGAGTGTCATGCCCAAGTATTTAGCAGTATTAGCCGGAATTACTAAATGGGAATTTATTTTAATAGGAATTGGATTTATTTTTCTAGTTGTAAAATTAACAAAGGTTGACTTAGATTCATTTAATTTTAATCTCCATTTCTTTATCCAGATGCTAACTCTATCAATCGCTCTTTGCAGTTTTTGTGTTGTCTCTTCCACATTGCTACCGGTCGCCAAGATAGCTGTGTCATCAGCAAAAGTCGCAGTAATTGTACCATTTTCTTGGGGAATATCGCTGGTGTACAAGAGATAGAGCAAAGGTCCAAGGACACTTCCTTATGGTACCCCCGCTGAAATGCTTTTCAATTCAGAGTACTCCCCTTTGTGCTTAACTCTGAAACATCTTTCAGATAGGTAAGATTCCAGAATCTGACAAATCAACTCTGGAAGATCGCGCTGCAGCTTAAAAATTAATCCCTTGTGCCAGACCTTGTCGAATGCTTTAGCAACATCTAAAAATATACTTGAGCAAATTTTGCGTTCCTCCAAAGCTTTTTCTATTACATGTGTGATTCTGTGTACTTGATCTATAGTTGAGTGTTTATCTCTAAAGCCAAACTGGTGGTGAGGGATTAGTTGTTTTTCTTCAATGATTGGCTTAAGGCGTTTCTTCAGTAATTTTTCAAAAATCTTTGACATAGCTGGCAGCAAGGAGATTGGTCGGTATGATGATTTATCATTAAGATCTTTTCCCGGTTTGGGTATCATAATCACTTCTGCAATCTTCCACTGTCTTGGAACATACCTTAGCCTAAACGTGGCGTTAATAAGGTGAATAAATTTGTTTAGTGCTTTATATGGCAATTCTTTTAACACCTAACTCGTGATAAGATCATATCCTGGGGCTTTTTTATCCTTGAGGTGTTTAATTTCATTTTTAAGTTCTTTAAATGATACTTTACGAATTTGAAATTCATCCTTGTTCTTGATTGTTGTTATATTTTCAACTGTCTGTCTAGTAAGTGGCTGGAAGGTTTCCTCTAGGTATTCAGCAAACAAATCTGCCTTTTCTTTATCACTTCTAGCCCATGTATTACCATTTTTCCTGATTAGTGGAATTTGGATATTAGGCCTTTTAAGATACTATATTCTAATACTATTTTTTCTAATACTTATTAATGATTTTGTTTTGGGTAGTTTGGGTTGACATCATTACAGACGAAATGATGATTTTAAAAAGAGTTTAGAAGACTAAATTAATTTGGCTAACTAGGATTCCGTAATGTAATCTTTATGATTTCGTCTTGTCTGTCCAACTGTGCGTACAGCTTTGTGGTTCCATTTGACATTTCAAGTGTCATTTTAAAAATTATTACTTTTAAAATTAACAAATGGAAAAGAAAAGTAGAAAAACACAATTGTTTAACTACAGTAACTTCCAATACTATGAATAATACTGTACTTACCATACTATTTTAATTTTGAATTTTGCCCATTGCATTGTAAAATCTTTACTGGAAAGAAAGCTCTCATTAAATCTTATTTAACTGGACTTCTTGCCCGCGCCTGCCAGCAGTCTAAAATAAAAAATGACCGTGTAGGCCTATTGTGTTGTCTGGCAACGGGATCAGATTTTTACCTATACAGGCAGGGTCTTGTTTTATATGGATCCTTTTATTTGCAGTTTGATGATTTTCAGTGATTGTTACACTTATCAGCTTTTTAGCAGCATGTATGGTGATATTATTTATCAGTAAAATTTAGATTATTGGCTAATTTCATAATTTGAAATAATTTAATTATAATTAAATAATTATTTTCCTATTGAATAATTTACTAACATTATTATGAAATTTTACAAGTTTCAAACTTACAAGTGCTGATAATTTCTTTTTGACAGTAAGAAAGCATTTATTAGTAAGTTTGTACAAGTAAAATTTTCAATTAACAACCTTCTCATTTGGAAAGATGTCTGTTAAGTTGTGCTTTGAGGTTTTCATACATTTTAACATGCGATAGTTTATTATTGTGAGCAATAATTAGGCTCACTTCTCTTTTTTATGTCTACAATCTACCGAATTTTAGACGGACAAAAATGTACTTAGGCAAATTATGCAAAGAGTAAGTCAAAAAATATTTTTAACTGAAGAAGTTTAAGAAAAATGTTAGGCCATTAAAGAATGTATATGATTTTGTTGCACCAGAAACTTCTTTACTGTACAGAATGACGAATTAATTTGCTATCAAAATTTACGGAAAAAATGGTTAATGAGCTATGCGTAAGATTGAGACTAGGCCTGTATTAATTTACGGCTTTGGTCACAGTGATTAACTTTTTCTTTGTAATTTATTAAGTAATATCTATTCAAGATTGCAAGGTAAAACTTTCAAAAATAAGGGGATATATTATTTCAGTAATTTGTACAAAAGTTGAAGAGCACTATAGAGCCAAATTCAAACTGATTAAATGAAACACAGAACCACAAAAACTATGAACAAAAAACAATAAATGGAAAGCTATGTTTATTGATCTACCCTGATGTAAATTTTGATGACACAATTATCATCCTCAGAGGGCTATTTAATAGTTCGTTTTATGGTTTGGAGTTTTATTTTATCAGTGTTAGTAATATGTGTGTTAAAACCTAACGGATAATTTCGAAATATGGGTAATTTTAGACTTGTAGCAATTCTAGTGCATATATATACTGTATTAACATTTTGCAAATAAATAATATTAGCCACTATTATGAAAAGCCGGTGATATTGAATAATAGTTTTGATTTTGAATTAGAAAAGTTTTAATTTGAAGAGTTTTAGTTTGGCATTGTGAAACAGGATATTACAAGTTTGTAAAATTATTTTTGAACTTGCATGGTTATTTATAACAAACTTGTTTATAATACTTACATGGTGAGCTTAATTTATAATGTTTGACGTTCAAATTGTAACAAATCCATTAATTTTAATAAAATAAATTATTAAACAAAATACTAATAATGTATAGAGGAGGAAGGGTGGTTGGCGTGCGGAACATGCCTAGACCCTTAGTATTTTATGATTAAAATGCATTTAGTGTATAATTTATAGAAGATGCATAATCGCAACACTGTCAAACTTATCGTAATTTTGATTAGAAATCGAATTAATGTGTTGAGTATTAAACATTTTAATTAAAAATCCGTTCTCCAGATGTACAATAAAATAATTTAATTTAACATAAGACCTTGTACTCACGGCCTGTGTTACCAATCATTGAACAGCTTACCTGAAATACAAAATACAATACATTAATTTAATTCAACCTCACTTTCCATAACCCAGGTTACTTAAATATAATAGATTACTCAGCCTTTTTTGTTCAGTTTGGATTTTCTTTTTTAATGCATTTCGGTATAAGCCACTATCAAAAACAATCCCTCGTTTTTTTAAGGGTGCTAGTGCAAATGAAATTGACCACAAATACGAACGAAATGAAACACAACTTTTTACTTTAACGTAATGAGGCTAAACACTTCACTGACTGCTGCTAATAAAATATGAACAATATAAAAGAACAAAACGAAAAAATCAAAAGTTGAATATGGGAAACACATCATCTGATATGCTGATAGATATGCGTTGCCAGATTTTTCAGAGTGTAAGAAATGTTACAAACTGAAAACGTCCTGTGACAGGAGAGTTTAAGTTACTTTAGTTAAGGATTTTTTGGGTTGTAATTCTGTTAAATTTAAGAAATTTTTACTTTAACGTAATGAGGCTATACACTTCACTGATTGCTGCTAATAAAATATTAACAATATAAAAGATCAAAACGAAAAAATCAAAAGTTGAATATGCAAATAATATAACGAACACACCATCTGATATGCTGATAGATATAATAGCGTTGTCAAATTTTTCAGAATGTAAGAAATGTTACAAACTGAAAACATACTGTGACAGGAGAGTTTAAGCTACTTTAGTTAAGGATTTTTTGGGTTATAATTCTGTTTAATTTAAGAACTTTTTACTTTAACGCAATGAGGCTATACACTTCACTGATTGCTGCTAATAAAATATTAACAATATAAAATATCAAAACGAAAAAATCAAAAGTTGAATATACGAATGATATAACGAACACACCATCTGATATGGTGATAGATATAATAGCGTTGCCAGATTTTTAGAATGTAAGGAATGTTACAAACTGAAAACATACTGTGACAGGAGAGTTTAAGTTGCTTTAGTTAAGGATTTTTTGGCTTGTAATTCTGTTCAATTTGAGAACTTGTCAATATTCGTGTTCCTTCTTTTGTTAGATTTAATCAAATGTTGTTTTATTGGTTTCAGTCATGAATTGTTGCATTTCCTCAACGTTATTTAAGGATAATTTCTATTTCTTCCTTTATTTTGTTGTCTTATATTTTGATACTACCGTTATTATTTACATTTGTGGTGTCAGTTTTCTTCTTCGGTAGGATGAAATTCATTTACTCAGACCTTTCTCCTGAGAGGTACTGAAGCGGTTAGTTTATTTTCTCTCGTTATTTCTATAATGTTTGTCTGCCGCGAAATAGGTTTGTGTTTTTAGACTAAATTTATTATGTATTTTCAGAATATGAAAAATCAAAATTTATACGTTTACGTTGTCTTGCATTTATGTTTTTTAATCTTAATTTTTAACAACCTTAAAATAAACTCGGGATTGATTCTGATGATGGCATAGGCACCTTAAAAATGCTAAAAAAGAAGAAAAAATGACGCGTGACCTGGCACATTAAAGGTAAAGGTACTTTATTACAGAATATTATTGAAAAATCTATATTTTTGTAAATACAGCAACGCAGATAAAATAATTAAATTTGTTAAAAATGTGTGTAAGTTTTAAACGAATAAAGCGACTTTTGAAAACCAGTTATTTACTTTTGTTTTAAAATTGGGTAGACATTTTTCTTGAACGTTATAACCACGTCTAAGCTCGTCGACCAATAGAATACGGTTTCGTTAGAGTTTGGAATTATGCACTGATGCGTTCCTAGTATTAATATCTTAGACATAGCTACAGTAATCCCTTAGATATTACCACACTGCACTTAAATCATTAATGTAGTACGGTATTACTGGGTAAATGTTGCATTTAATCTGATATTGCAAATTAGAAATAGGAACAAAGCGAGGGTATAGGGTGTGTCTAGAGTATCTCAACTCTAAACCTCTAAAGATTTGTGAAGTTGTTAACATTGGGGTAGTCCAGTGTTTAGACTCGTGTGTTTGAAATAAGCCATGTGTCCTAAATTGGATTTCAATGTTATTATGTTCCATTATTATTTCAAGTTACCCCTATACGAAAAACACAAATTGCATAAACTTCCTTTAAACTATAAAGCTAAATTTATGTAATATTATTCTTGAGTAACATAAACATCATTTACAATTTGTTTACTTACGTCAAAGTAATGAAATAGGATAACTACCCATAAAATGAAATCAAGCAATAGCGAAACATTGCTGGGTCCAATAGTATAATATATAGACATTTCTAAATCTATTCACGTATATCACTTAGTAATATCTATTAGTAATACAACTACAAACATTTACATGTCTCAGGTGCGGTGGGAAAAGATGAAATCAGCTGTTATATGTTTATTTACCACTAATTCGTATTAATGCTTCATGAAGTAACATGTGATTTTAAAATGGCATCTTCTTAAAATACAATTTCAAATTGGAAAACGACAATTACAAAAATACTGAATGAGTCAAAACAAAAATACTTTAAGAAATAACTTCCTACATAGTTAAACTTGCTAGACATTTTGGAACGAAGTTCCTTAACTCGAGTTCTAACAAATATAGAAAATGTAATGCGTAACGAAAAAACTGTTATTAATTGGTTGATATGTGGACAAATATAAAATACTAGTAACGAAAAAGGGTTATCAAATTGGTTGCTATGGCAATCAATGTAAATACATACTGTACATTCAATAAATATGTGTTTTCGTTCATCAATTTAAATTAAGAGACGATCGGTTCCGTCTGGCGTAGTTCAAATATTATCGTCAAGCTCTAAAGTACATTCAATAAACATAAAATGATGGTTCATCAGTCTAGGCCTAACCTAAAATTATTGCGTGTTTATTTGGTATTTATTTTGCCTGCCTTAACGGCAACATACATACAATAATTAAAATTATTCTAGGTTAGGCCTAGAAAGTAATTTTAAGTCTAGGCCTAACCTAAAATTATTGTATGTATGTTGCCACACATAATTTATTTATTTTACATATAATGTAAAACATATTAAACTTACACACAATAATTTTAGGTTAGGTCTAGACTGATGAACCAATATTTTATGTTTATTGGATGTATTTACAATGAATGGACATTTAACTGTGTTTGCCATCTTAGCTTTGATGTTATAATTAATTCTACACCTTTATTATAATATCATTAAACGTATGGAAACAGCAAATATTTGTAAAAAAAACAAATTAATAATAAACGGCAATTGAAAGATTAAAATTATGTCTGTATGTTGCCGTTAAGGCTGGTAAAAGAATTCAAGAAAAGGCGTGATGAACTTCGTTTCTGACGGGTGTCCCACGACCGCACACATTTACTTTTTTCTGTTTTTTGAAATCTACAAAGAATGCTAATAATTATGATATAACAGTCATTACAAAATATACCAGTTGATAGGTTAACCGTTTCTGTGAACTACTCGTATATTTCGCTAAAACTAATAAATTATATAAATCTACTGCAGGTGTTCTCCCAGAGACCGTGATATTATAATTCAAGCAATTCCCCTGCATTCGCCGCGCATTGTTACACTTTTGGCATAGAACCGACGTTTAATACTACCGCATTCTATTGCCATTGTTCAGAATGTAATAAATTACTTCGTGAATAGTAAATTAACTTTAAGTAAAAAATACATGCATTGTAAACCTTTAAACTATGGATTTAGTACTAAGCTGCCAAGAGATGTTACATAGGCATGGGACTGAGAAGAATAACCTACAGCAGAATTGCATAATATTCCAGTTCATCAAAACATCGACACCTTGTTTACATATAGAATAATGATAAAAACGTAACAATACATGATCGTAACTTTAATGTATCAAAGAAATATTAAGAAATGAAGACGTTTTCGTCATGTAACGCGTGTAACTTGTGAGTTTGCTTGGTAATTTAATATAAGAAAGCTTCAAACTTCGGGAATTAGTTTATGGGTTAAGATAAAAATGTAAAATATTTGATCCCGAAATCAATTTCCTTTTCAAAATAGCCACCCAGAACTGTAGGTAACTGATTGAATTGAAATTTGGTCCAAATTATGTGTAGGACTTATTAGAAAAAATAAGTAATTTATTACAATGTGTTGTTTTAAAATAATGACTGTTTAAATTAAAATTCCAACTAAACTATATAGAGGTTTTAAATTAAAATAGAACGGTGTAACTAAAAAAACTAACAGACGACGTATAAACGGAAAACCAGTTCAATTTCTTTGTGTTTCAAAAAGTGGAAAAAACTTGTTTCACTGTCAAAATTAAAAGGAACGACAAACTAATAGAACCGTTATTAACCGTTATATTCCATCCGATTTTACCAAGCCAAGATTCATCTCAATTGGTTAAACCGTTCTGGAGTTATTTTGTAGGTTGGAATCTTAAAAAATAATCTCTTAATTTCTAACATTTTCAATGAATTTAATTTCCTACTTTTCGGCGGTTGTTTCATAATTACTCTAGTTTTTCCTACCATTTAAAAATCATTTAGTGGCAGATTTTTCAAATAATGTTAATTTTAAAATTCTTCAGGTCTACGAAAAAAAGTACAAATTAAAATTCATTAGAAATACTAGAAATTACATTAAAATGAGAAATTAAATTATCAGGTAGAATTCATGTTAAACCCATCCTTGCTTAACCATTGTCTTCCCTATGACCAAAGGTCTCCCACCGCACCCTTTCCCTTTAAGTTTGTTTGCTAGCCAAGTAACTGTTCTCTTCTGTAATATATATATTCCTATTTTACATATTTTCCTTAGTCTGTGTTAAGCTGTCTTGTCAATGTCGTAGCCGGCGAATTCATATAGTCGGCAAAAATCAATAAAGTTTTTAGAACGAACTAAAAATTGTGTTTGTTTTTTTCATTAAATACCATTTTGATTCTAACACAAGACAATCTATAAAAAATGATTTCTTATATCCGCACCAAAACAAAATGTTGATTTGTACTAAATTAATTTCATGCACAGTCAAATGGAGTAGGCAAAGCTATACAAAAAACAGAAACCAACAAAACATGCTTCTCTGATATTTAAATGCGCAAAATACATCTGGCAGCATTGTACACCGCTTGTAGTATTTTATAATTCAACCTGTTCGGCGAATGAAAGTGTTTTTGAAATTATGCAGAGCACATTCCTCTACATGGTGGAAAACATTTCCGGAACTCCTGCAGTTCGCTGTACATTAATAATGATGAAACACGGAGTTGCGAGGCGGTGCGTGGCGTTAGGTCGAGATCTGATGATTTAGTGCAGTGGGAAACAATAAAATTACTATTAAATGTCTAGGCCTATTATTCGGGTAGCAAAAACTCGAAACGAATTAATTCTTGGAATATATTTACGTAGTTACCTTTAACATTTATTTTCGTCTTCAAATTAGATTTAGACATGTACAATAAAGATATATTACTGCGCTATGAAAACCGCCCGATTAATGCTCTACTCAGTTTTACATTTTTTCAAGTTTGTTAAATATTTTGGTCAAAAACTATTTGTGTTATTGTTGTTAATTATGACATAAGGGATTAATATGGGATTGTGACGGTCGCTATAAGAAAATTTTCATATGGTAAGTTTTTTATCATTAAGATCTTATGTTTATTTATCCATATAAGTTTAATAGGTGGAATTGAGACACATTCCTAAAGATATTCTTCAAGTATAGCTGTTGATGTAAAAATCCGATAACTGTTAGATTTTATTGTAGCTACACAGGGTGAGTCACTACTGACTACATTAATTTTAACAGTTGATTCGACTTATCAAAAGGAACAAAAAAATTTATATAAGTCCTTATCTGACATTAACCGTTTAGCTGTCATGGCATATTTTGTGATTTTTTCAAATTACACGACTTGGTACTATTAGTTTGACTATAAAAAACACACTAATGTAGTTATGACATTACCCAAATAATAACTCCTCAGCTGGTAATGAAATTACTGGTACAGTAATTAGTTTGATGTTTAGAACCAATACGATATATCTTAATGCTGTACCTGAACAATATTTTTATGAAATTTCAACATTTTTTTCTACGCATGACCTCTTAATATTTATACATCATTTTAAAGATAAATAAATAAGGAAGTTTTTTATGTAACTGAACAAAAGAATACGAAAAATTTAACTGATTTAATTGAGCCTTTAAGTTTAAAGGAAAAAGTCTGTAACAATAATTTTTATCTTTAAAGTTATTCAAAAAACGTTTTATAAGGAGTTATTACTTGGGTACTATGTTTAATTTATAGGAAATTTAATGCTCTTTCAAATGGTATTTCTTTCCATGTCATAACTACATTAGTGTGGTTTTTATCTTTAAACTAATAGTACCATTTCGTGTAATTTGAAAAAATCACAAAATACGCCATGACAGCTAAACGGTTAAGGTCAGATAAGGCCTTATATACATTTTTTTGTTCCTTTTGATAAGTAGAATCAACTGTTAAAATTAATTTAGTCAGTAGTGACTCGCCCTGTATAAACAATGACCTCAAAAAGTAAATTAAAACAAACAATAGAAAAAAAGGAAATATGTATTTAGCTTAATTAAGGTGTGAGCCAAATTTAAAACAAATAATAACTTCATCATTCTTTAATTAGTCTTAAACATAAATTCTATTCACCTTACGTCCTTACGTACAAAATTAGATTACTGTTATTCGAAAACTGTCATACAAAGTCGGATATCCCCTCAAACCAGATATATTTAAACTCTGTTAAACACATGCAATATACGAATACAATATAAATTAAGATGAATATAGGCCCATGAATATTTATTATAATTTTAAAAATGTATAACAATTACTTTACTCTGCAACATTTTAGTTAGCAACACGGAAGATCCTACTAATTATATAATTTAATTTAAAAAAGTTCACATTTTATTAAAGCATGTACCTGCACATGGGCTATTTTGTATTATTTTTTGTATGTTGCTCATAAGTAATTACATTTAAAAAGTTTCAATGTCCAGCGACAGCTAACGCCCATTTCTTGGTTTCTCACTTTATAAAAACTCGCTGTTTTTAGATGTTTTTTTTTACTAGAACTGAAACACCACAATGCCAACTGACCTATTCGTACAATATATAGCCTCTCAATCATTTTTCTCTATCACTTTACTGTTAACAAAACATCTTATACCTATCAAGTCAAGTTTGGCACAATCAAATCAGAGATTTGGCGTCTCTATAATATATTTCAGATGTAAATAGCAACAGTTAAGTTACATGACACACTAAATCACCAAGACGTAATGATTATACAAATGGTAGGGGGGGGGGATGAAATACTGTATTGTTATTTTATCAATCCACCCTATTTGTTTAATATCTCTTTTATCTACTACAGATGTAACTTAAAACTTTAAAGTATTAAAAATGGTAATAAAGTATTGTAATAGAGAAATTAGTGATTTAATTATAGCTGTAAAAGAAAACAACCAGAACAACAATATTTACCTTAAATGAGCTAATCTAGTAAATACTGCAAGTATATATAGTACCAACAGTACCAATTAGTATTCAAGCTTAGTTTATGATTAATCCGGAACTGGTTTCAGCTTTTTTTTCAGCTGGTCTCTCAGGACAATGGTAAAAATTTAAATATAAACATTTTATGAAAAACATTAATTCTATTAATTTAATTTGGAAAGAACTTATTATGTGAGCACTTTCAAAAGATTAAGAAACATTCCAAGTTGTGACTATTATTTTTTACAGCAGTAATTAACTCACAAATTTCACACTTAAAAGCTTCGTTACTGCTTGTAATACTTTTCAACGCCGAGTAACATCTGCCGTGAATAAAAGAAATAAAACAACGAGGGGGAAATGATACAAAAACAGATTTTCTATCCGCTCTCTTCTTCCCTTTACATAAACATCACGTCTCAGATATTTATGCCATAGGACCACGAGGCCGATATTATTTCCATCTGTGATTGAGAAAAGAAATCTTTTATTCTTTTGTAGCTCGTTTGACTTGCCTAAAATTTACAATTTCGATTAGATACACAAATAACACTCAGTAGTTTTCTCAACAAAGTTACACAATGCAATGAGACGATTTTAAACACATACATTGTCTTCAGTTGCAAGTAGTACTACTTATTCTATTGGGGAAAAAAATTTGCGGCCGATAAGTGCCCTTACATGGAACGGTGGGACGAAATTAATAATTCGAACGTCAAAAATCAGAAGGGTCGAAAATTCCGAGTTTATAAAAATTACGATCAAGGAGGTTTTTTTTGTAAATATTTAGCTTACTGTATATACCGTATGTAAATTTAAAAATAAATAAAGTACTGTAGTTGGTTATTTAAATATGTACTTTGGTGAAAATATAAAAACGTTTGTCTTCGAAAGGTGAGTTTTACTAAATAAATAATTTATAATAAATAATAACGCTGTGCCTACGTGGTTACGTAGCAAGAATCACCTGCACACTCCTCAGGGGGTGGAAAGTTGCGGTGGAAAGTTTTATACAAGTTTTTTTTCTCTCTTGATTCTTATGTTTCGAAGGTGATGAAAACGAATCTGGTGTTTGCCACCAACATTTCCTTGATGTTATCTGAGAGAATTACGAAAAACCACGAATTTGTTGAACTTTTTTCTGTTTTCCCTTTATAACTCATAAACTACGTATCATATCGAAAAAATGGTTCTATAGTTTCTAAAGAAAATTAAAATCCCCGTCAAATAACTCCTCAAAATTAGAATTCGGCTCAGTAGTACGGTCGGAATCGCGAGTTGAAAATGTGACTCGTAGTTCTGTCAACACTTAACAATAATCTTCCCAGTACTAAGATGGCATACTTTTTCAAGTTGTGCAATATTTCAGTCACCTTTCAATATATCTGTCGATACCTAGCTTCAATTTATAAAGGGGTGTTAAAGACGTTAACGTCCCTCTCTGTTCAGAGTCAACATAATCCTTAGAACATCTACACAAAACATTTTGTAAACATATACACACACGTACTTACACACGTTTTTAACATTTTCACTTTTATTTCAGAAATTGAAATATTTTATTAAGAGCAAAAGAATTTAGCGGTTACTATCGTCAATATACATTTAATATAAATTGTATGGATACAATTTTTAAATTTATTTAAATTAAATTTATTTGTGTTTTTTTTAATGTTTTATTTAATTTTGATGTTTTAGTTATTTTGCTGTTAAGTTTTAATGTTAAATTTCGTATTATTCGTGTTTTATATTATACCCAAAGTTTATAGTTAGTTGTTATTCACTGTTTATTAATTTTAGTCGGATGGTGCTTTCGGGTTTTCTCTTTTAAATAGTTTTAAACTTTAACACAGTTACCTTTAACGTTAGCTATTTAAAGTCGTGACTGTAATAAGTCTTGGTTATTTTATTTTGTTAGGTTTGTTCAGATTTTATTTATCGTAAACTAGTTTTATGTTTCGTATTGCCTGACACATTCTATTCCAATCGATGGTGTCCAAATCGGTGTTCGCCTACAAAATACAGTATTTATGAAATAAAAGTAAATAATACAATGCAAATAGAGTAAAATAGTTTATAAAATCAATTATCAGTTTAAATTTAACTTGTCATGTTATAAGTGAACATTTGTATTTTTACAATTACAGTAGTTTATTTCACATATTTTTACCTAAGGACTCTTAAAACAAAATTACATTTACTTTATAATGCGATATACTCATTCCATATTATTTCATAAAAAAAAATCATTAATAAGTCAATTGAATTTTAATTGTTCGTGGAGTGTATTACAGTACAACTTTGTATTTTATAGAGTAAAGGTGCTTGACGGCGGCTAGTGGAAACCTCTTCCTGCTGATTGAAAACAATTATTAAGTGTCACTAAAAAGTTTCAAGTTAGAAAATTTTATGAAATAAATAATAGATGCTAAATAATTCTGTTGTTTATATTTAATTTCCTAACAAAGTTAAATAAGACTGAAGTAATGAATAAACATGTGGTAACATAAATGGATTTTACAAACGTAATAAAGTCATGTTTGGTATAATTTTTCTTATTTTTTTCCGAAATTTATAAACATCCTTAAAAAAATTTGAAATTGTGAGTCACAAAAAAAAGTATAATAGTGCCGTGGTTAACCCAGTAGGTGACTAATTATTGAAACAGATGTGTGAGAAAGGGATAGAGAGGGGACGGGAAGGGTCTGTAGCAGGTAGCCAAGGGTACAGACGCCAAGTTAGTGTATACAGACTATAGTGATAAATATGACATTGTAGGAAACATTGTATAAAAGCCGTTTTTAATCAAAGTATTAGGAAAAAAATACTTACTATTAAATATACAGATCTATACTTAATTACACGTTCACCGTGCAGTACAGGTCTTACGGGAGATAAGACATGCTACTACCATTACTGGGAAAATCGTTTATTGTCATGCGGGTTGCGTCAACTGTCCGAGCATTTCGTTGGAGTTGATGTTTTATGGACGGTTAGTATCACTGGGACTGTAGTTTGGATAACATGGCTTATAGGCTATATGGACGCTTCGTACTGCACGGTGAACGTGAAATCGATTATAGATTTAGTAAACCAATTTAACAATATAGGTTCTAATGCTAGAAAAGGAATTTGTATCATTAATAGTTTGTACTCCATAAAATAATTAGTTCGTACGATTTGAAAATTGCGGTGAAACTATATTTAAGCTAATGAATTACTTTGTAATTTAACAATCACATTTTAAAATAGTTATTTGTGTATCTAGGGTGCAAATTTGAGTTTGTCGTACGATATTAACATTCAAAGTAAAACAAAGAGAAATAATTACTCGACGCTGAACACATGCAGTTTACTTTGTACACTGTTGTGAGTGTAGAAAAGCGCACTTTATTAGGTAGCTGTAGGAAAAAATATTTTACAATTACAGAACACAACAAAGAATCCAAGATGTAATTAACATTGGTTTTTACTAGTTTTGACAGCCTTATCACGTATTTATAATAAATCTACACCTAGAGTAATACTGGAGTTTTCCAGTGATTCCCACTTGAAGATGACATCTTACTCGAAGAAATGTTATTTTTAAAGTGATTTCTTGCTGAAACAATGAAATGATTTCTTGTATTTATTCAATGAAGTTACACAAAATTTGAATTGTACCGTTACATAAAAAATTGCATTTATATTTCAAAAGATGAGAACCTATAATATACATTGTAAAAAGGATGATTATGTTTCTGTTGGTTAACATCTGAAGATGGCAACTCACTCAAAGACACGTCGTTTTAAAGTTATTTCATTCAGAAACGTTCAATTAAATTATAGAGATTTAACAAAATATGCTAACCTTTAAGTCATAGAAGACTATAATTTATTATAACAACGAACACGAATAAACAGTTCTTCTTTAACCATTAAATTTTTAAAATTTAACTAAAGATGTGAACCTGTCTGATGTATAAGACGATATTCAAAGCAAAACGTGAAAACATTAAACCAATTCTGTTACCATTACAACATACAACGACAATATCATATAATTCTTCAAAAGTAAAACTTTAGTTATTCCCCGACCCAGTTTAACATTTTCCCTCCACATTGCCCATAACATCTCTGCTTTACGTCCCCATTTATATTTCCACTGACAGTTATCCCACATTCCACAATAAACTAATGGTACACGTTTACAGTTTTCGTGTCATTTTAACAGCTGTTTTAATAAACGGCCGACACAGTTTTTATCAAATATTCACTGACATCTATGTACAAAATTTATTGTTTGTTAATAATAATTTCAGATTTACTTTATATTTACTATAAAATGGTTTTTAAAATATTTATATTGATTGCTTTTTAAATAAAAACCAACCACGCCAGTGTTGTACATGCACCACAATAAGGTTTCGCAACTGTTTTTAACGGTTGTAAGCAAACCAGTAAGGGAGTCGTATCCAACATTCTTTAGGGGAAATTATAGATATTATTTAGAAGGTTTACAATAATAGATAAAGAGAGGTTTGTAATCAAAGAGAGTTATGCATTTTGTTGACCTTCAAGAACCCACTATTTTCCAGACTTGTGCTAAGGGTTGCAATTACAAAAACAATCTTCTGGCAAATGATAAGACTAACAACATTTCTGAACGAGCTCAATATTGTTTCTACCAAAGTGGTAATGATTTTTCGTTTACCAACCTTAAATTGGTCCTATAAAAAATTGGTTTACACAAAAACATAGATAATATTTAGAAAATGTACAATAACCAAAAACAGATTCGATACTGCGCCTATTAACAGAGTAATGTGTTTTTTCTGCAACCTATATTTGTTCAAAGCATTGTCAGAAAAATGTTCCAATAAATTTTGAGCGAACAATTTTGATATTAATATAGTCATTATTTATGTTTTTTTAATATTAAAAAGGAATTAAGGCGCTTCCAAAATTGTACGAAAAAGTGAAGACAAATTGCGGTGTACGGTAATATTTGTTGTATTGAGAGCCAAAAACGTTTTTCACTGCTCAAAATTAACCAATATATAAAAATTCTCCAAGGTTATTGTTGTTGGTTGGATGGTTACTTCAGTATTTTAAGTCAAACTCTCACATTTTCCGTTTATTTTATTCTAAATATAGCAATAGTACGTTGATTTACGTTGTATTATGAACATTTTATTTTTGAGTGTGACTGTGGAACGTTTTGAGATAAGTTATATTTTTATTAAATAGATTTCTATCTTTCGTTTAAATTAAAAATGTGGAATAGCACGTAGAATGCAAAACACCTAGTAAATGATCCCATACTTTAGAATCTGCTAAACAATTTTGTTTTCGGCGCACAACAAAATTGGAAATCACAACATAGAAAAGACTCTACGTAGACTATTAAAGAACATCTTATCAAACGTAATGTTCAGCGAATGTAAACCTTGTATTTTTAAATCTCTGAAAATATAATAATTAATCAACCTCTTGTTTGATCATGACATTGTTGTCTCTTAGTATGAAGTTGCCCAAGAAACAGTTCTAACGAAGTTAAACCCTTAACCCGCCTTCGCAAAGTCTTCCAATACATACAAACATTAACTTTTAACTGTAAACATAATGTTTAATTCATCTGTGAAACAAACCAATGGATCTATTATTTGAGATCATTATCCACTAATTTCGTTGTTGTTGAATCAACAACAATATCTAGTTTATTTCCTACCGTCTCGGTTAAATTAGGAGCAAAACAAACGATTGTTTGGAAATTTTTTACACGGATTTTTCAATATGTTAAACACACCTTCCTAAGTCCTTCTTTTAAATCGGTGATGTCGTAGTTAGAGGCAGTTAATTATGTTTTCCTAAGGAGTCTTATGTCTGTTAATCTATTAAGAGTAAAATACGACTCAAGTAAATAATACAACGAACTTGGTTAGCTAAGTAAGTCTTAATTATTAAAATGCTCGAGTGCGACTACAGTGCAAGTACTTCACTATTTACTAATATCGGTCTGAAAACTTTATTCAGAAAGACGTTCCAATGTTTTCAAATTTTCAACTAATTCTCCTGAAAATCATGTTTTCCATCTTGTTTATTAAGAAATGTTATTAAGAATTGTTTTTAATTTACCATTTTTGACATACTATGGCGAAGTACAAAAATGATCTTCTAAATTCAACGAAAGATAAACGATCCTACAGAAGGCTTTATAAGGCTGTTTCGTCCTGGTATTTCACACGCTTAACATACGCTGGGTTTTAATAGCAAACTCAAGAAACAAAATTATTCTTTGTGATTGTAGCGAGGTAACCATGGTAACAACGAACTAGCTGGTCTTCTTCGCACACTTGTTAAATCCAAATTCATGTAATATAATTAAATATTTAATTATCTTAAGATGTATTAACAAAAGTGACGGGACCCTCGCTGACAGTCCAGCTATGTGCCAGGCTTCTTCAGCGATAACGGATGTTTCTTTGACTCCCTTTAAGAGTTTCTTCGGAACATACTTAAAGTGTTTATGTACAGCATAACATTCACAATTTCTCTGCTGGCACGAACTAACAACTAAACTTAAGAGGGTAAAGGCAACTAAAAGTGGAGTCCACTTTGAGTGGTTCGGAATCTGGCCAAGGTTACTAACAGACTACTTTAAGCTTGAGCGTTTAGCCTCAAGTTAGCTCAGCTCCTCTAACTATCTAAAAACTGACTTCAGCATATTGTTTGTGGCTAAGATATACTTCATGTCTACGGTTAGTGTGAATCCAGAAATACTATTACTGATCTAACTAGTATTAGTATTATTATTATATAAGTTGGACCTGCCATACGAACATATTAGTCGAGTCAGCTTTGCACTTTTAGTAATAATGATGGACAGAGAATGGAATAAATAAAAAAGCCTAAGTACATAACCAGATTAGATTGAAACACCATCTCACATTCCTTGATCCCATTTCCACTAATTGTTCTTAGTTTTGCGAAAAGAAAGTCTCATGCAACGCTTCATACACGACTATGAAACAAATTTAGTAACACAAATGATTTAAAATGTATTTTTATAATTTGTGTTTATTGGTTTTGATATGTAGCTTTAAATCTAAGTTAAAAAAATAGTATTGTATGTATATCAATCCTCGTAAATCAAATAGATGACATTCAAAAATTGAAGTAAGATGGTGACGTAACCATAACTACAGAAGACAAAAAGGCGTGAAAATCAACACTGAATGATGTTTCGATTATTTAATGAGATTAAACCTCGTAATATCACATTCCATGAATTTTAACTAAAATAAGGGTTGAATGTAAATAAAATTAATGTAAAAATCACGCAGTTCGGGAGTGGAGCTAATTTCAAAAATTAAGATTATTATATTAGTATTTCAGCAAACTATTTGGGAAATTGGTCTTCTCAAGAATGCTCTGAATACCCTAACTAAGTGTAGGAAATATATTTGTATAATTTGTTTGCACACCAGCCTCCAAGAACGAATCACGCGCTGCTTCGTTGCGCTCCAAGGGGAAAAATTCGCTTTGCTAAATTGCCCTCGACCTTGCAGGCTCGGATTATGGACTACGTATTACGAGTTTGCCTTTGACCTTGCAGGCTTGGATTATGGACTACGTATTACGAGTTTGACCTCGACCTTGCAGGCTTGGATTATGGACTACGTATTGCGAGATTGCCCTTGACCTTGCAGGCTCGGATTATGGACTGCGTATTACGAGTTTGCCCTCGACCTTGCAGGCTTGGATTATGGACTGCGAATTACGAGTTTGCCCTCGACCTTGCAGGCTCGGATTATGGACTGCGTATTACGAGTTTGCCCTCGACCTTGCAGGCT
>JAGFPH010000006.1:1544052-1596362 GCA_018207615.1 Philaenus spumarius
AAACAAGTGTCCCTTGTCAACCTTCTTCAAACCCCATCTTAATCCTTTTAGAGCGAGAGCGGTAGACCTCTCATTAGTCCGGGGGCCATGGGTCCTCGAATACCGAAACAGGTAAAGAATTTTCAAGTAAGTTTTGACCCGGGGATTGTTGGTCCGGCTCCCACCAAATATGGATGTACAGTTCGGCCGTTAGATTGTAAACACACACACATACTCATATATGTAGCCTTTATAGTACACATTTAATTGACTCCCCAAAACGTGTTCTGGGGACCATGATTGGTACTCATTGACCAATTCCGACCTTAGTTCTCCACATAAGAGTCACTGCAATAGCTCATCTTTCCTACAGAAATTCGCTAATAAGACATTTATTTTGTTTCTGGATGTTAAATATCACAATATGCTAATATTTGAAACTTGCCCCTCTGATTAATGAGTCAAACATTGAACAGGGTTTCTTTTAATTCTAAATGTGGTTCTTTACCGTCATGCGTAGGCCTTCCTTGTCCTCGTGGTCAAAATGTGTTACAGCCCGCTGCACACGTGCTAAAACTACTGTTTCGTGTACTGTATTTGACAATTTCATAATTTAATTATGTTATCCATAGCTAAAACAGTATTATAAACATAATTTATTTTCATTTTCCCCAGATTTATTTTTCCATAAAACAAAGTGAAGTACCATTTAGTATGTTATTTTCGAATCTCTATAATCTCTCTTCACCTCCAAAACCGATTCGACAAACTTGAAGTGGCCCCTTTTATTCCCAGTATTTTTCTGAAGTGGGAAGTCAAGTCCTTGTTTTCGTATTCTTCAATACTGAGAACAACATTTTTATATGAACAACTAAAAAGATTTCGTAGAATACATAAGCTAGGATTTGACAAAGCATCAAAAGTCTGATATTTTTATTGGTATCCTTTGTTGTATATAAAAAACTGCCAAACAGAATTCAGAAGAAATCGTAGTAAATGATCGTTATTTACGAATAAATAAACCGCTTACGAGGGTTGAATTTCAAAAATAAATATTCAGTTTGCTTCGCTCGGATAAAATTTAGCTTTTAACTAATGTGCATGTTAAAAAAATAAAAGAGCACTGTGGCGACAAAATCACACTGATTTGAATCAAAACCCCGAACCACAAAACAAGGAACAAAAACTATAACTAAACAACTAAATTGTAAGTTACGTTTAATACGTTACCCTTATGTACATTTCGATGACATGATTGACATGGTCATCATCCTCAGAGGGTTTTAACACTACTAAAGTAAACAGACAATATTACAGAGCTATATATATCCGCCCTCCCTCCACTCCTCCCCATACCGTTCAATCCAAGACCGACCTGGTGGGGGAATGGGAGGAGCCACATTAAATCTACTACAAGTATCTATTATTAACAATAAAAGCCTATCAAACAATAATAAAAACAAATTAGGCCTATTAGTTTTTTATTATATTTTTATTACTGTTTAATAAGTAAGTAATCTACATAGTTTATTTCTGTTTTCATTAATTAATTCTTATATTTGCTTGTTGATTATTTGTTGTTAAAAAAAGTCATCTATTATTGTTCTGTTAGCTTAAGTTTCCACTTATATCAACTTAGGTTTAATTGAATATTTACTGTAACTCATGCAGCTAATATTGCATCTCGGTATATCAGTCATCTGTTATTGTTATATGCCATGTAAATTTGATAAGTATGAAAACAAAGTATATAGGGTTTCTTTTAATTCTTTATCAAAATATAATGTAACATAAATACTATTAACTACAGAACAGTATCCAAAGAACACGGAAGCTTTCAATATTTTAACTACTGTTATCTCAGGAAGTAGAGCACGTACGAATATGTACAGTTTTTTTTAAAGTTCCGTGTTCTTCTCTACTTTTTAATACAAATAACTTCTTCACGGCAGTTGTGGCATTGCCTTTGAGAGCACAGTTTTAAGAATTATAAATGTGTTGAGTCAGCCGCGTTCAGTTAGAAGCGTGGGAAAAATATGACAACGTCGCACAACGGTGATTGGCGCTTCCAAGGTCTCGGTGTACACAAACCCGTCCCTCAACGGTATTATTTTGTGGACTTTACTTTAGGGTCCTTATTTCTGATGGGATTTCGAATAAATTATGTAACCTCTCTCTTGAAACGACACTTCTATTCCATTCACTTATAAGAACTTCTGACTTATCACGGAAATGGCG
The DNA here is from genome assembly GCA_018207615.1 of Philaenus spumarius. NCBI lineage: Eukaryota > Metazoa > Arthropoda > Insecta > Hemiptera > Aphrophoridae > Philaenus > Philaenus spumarius. Next base: position 1,546,270 of record JAGFPH010000006.1, read on the forward strand.
TTTATAACCTGGTTATCAGGGTAAAGCAGAAGTAGCCTTGTTTGTGAAAGATCAGCCTCCACAAAAATCGTAGGTTCACGACGCGGTGTGGCATCTGACTTGGTAGGGGAGAGTTTCACAGAAAATAGTATTAAAAATTGCGTTTATTAAACATTTGTACAACAAAGGAGGACAATAATTTACTCCTTACCATTTGTTTTTATGTCATTGTAGCCTTGCAATAAAATTATAGTCTTCTCAAAACATACAAGCAAAATTAAAAACATTTGTATTTCGATGAACATTTTTACAAACCTTAAAATAAATCATCATTCCTAATGAAATGTCGAAAACCTTAAGGGGGCGTTACTCTGTCTGTCATATTGAATCTGATTCCCATAAGAGCAATGCTACAGAATAAGTAATTTTTTTCCGTTAATTCGTGGAATAAATTTAAAAATTTGGTTTTATTTTGAAGTACAGTATTGTTATATGCGGATGTTTATTGCTAAATACATTTTCAAAAACCGTTTTATTGTTTTAATAAACGTATGATATAAATAGTAAAAAATAGTAAACTTCATTAATTTTTTACTCAGTTGCAAAATGAGATATTGCAAAAAAACCTTAGGAATCAACACCCACAATCTATTTACTTCAAGGAAAAAAATACAGCTTTCATTTTTTGACAAAAACAACACAAAAATATGCTTAATAGTGAAGGTATGTTTTGGTTATTTAACATTGAAATTGGTAGCCAACTTCGCCGTTTTGAATGCAGGGAGCCGAGCCTTAATGACCCGACTAGGGCTAAATATTTTATTCAAGGTCAAAGGTCGAATATTTCTTAGACGATAAGAATTGTAGTTAATACAATTTAAACTTGACTGAACTTTTAAAATAGAAAAACTATGTATGTAATAAAATTAACACTGTTTTTCGCAAAAAATTTTAATATTCAAAAGTGTTTTGATACCTAAGCCATCATCATCAGTGTTATTTCAGTTACAAAAACTTATAACTGAATTAATAACATGGTTTTCAACTATATATTGGCTGTGTTTAAGTAGGGGCGTGGTCTAAATATATTAGATTAAAATACGTCGATATTGATATAAAAGAGGAAAAAATTATTTAGCAAAAATACAGAACAAATAAGGTATTAATTATGCGATACATAAATGTGATTAGTTGTAAAAATGGTATCCACTAGTAAACAATTAATTTAATATTATACAATCTGTAAATATTATCTGATATGAAATTTTAACACTAAATTTAGTAAACATACTATATGCAGAAAAATAATTACTTGACAAAATAAAATAATTAATAATTATAATATTTTGTTAACTTAAAAATCGTACAATAAAACAAGGAACGACAAGTGGTTATACTTTTATAATTGAAACAGTAATAAATGCAAATTACAGATATTTTAATAAAAGCAATTAATACACAAAAATTAATAGAATGTTTAAAAAGATGGAAATACAAGCAAGTTTTCTAAGAATGAAATTAATTGTGAATAGGGACTAATTCGTTGTTAACAATAAGGTAGTGGTTTCGGTTAATACAAATTGTTTCCCATGCTTCTAATGTTTTTTTTTTTTTTTTTTTAAATTAGTATGCAGTTAAATCTTACTTATACCAAGTAGACATGTTAAATCAAACATGGATTTAATTATAATCAACAGTAAACTTTAACCAATGCAGTAAACAATATTTTGATTAAGTTGGATTCAGATTCATCGTTAACATGTATTAAATACTGCAAAAGCTTGCAAGGTTACATCTGTTATAAATCAAAGAGATATTAAATACATTCTTTGAGATACAAGAATAGACTCTTACAATCTTTTCTTTTATATCTAAACATCACGTACAAGAGATTTATACCCTGTGCGAAAGAAACTGGACGATATTATTCCCATCTGGCGCGGGGGATGAAGAGGGAGGTTTTACCTTACTACTTTTAAATCTGATGGTAAAGGAGAGGCTTTAAGAAATGAGGTATTTAGATAGGTACATAATGTATACTTAACAAAGGGTTTTATATAATAATTTATTTTTCTGTTAAATAATTTAATGCTTCCTAAAAAAATACAGTAGTTCGTGCGTTATATTTTAATAAAAGATTTACCATTACAGTATTTTCATTTATAAAAACACACTACAATATGAGAGTTCATTTACACATACAAATTTTGTTTTTGTATTATTTTATATTCAAACCAAGGAAGCCGAAACGCGATCCTATGTGCTCGCTACACTCACCCAATTATAATTTAAACAAAAAGTGCGACAAGAGGTTACGATCAACTTCCCGGTATGAGATGAATTAATATCATTGATAATAATAACGAAATTCTAGACCTCTAAGTACAAGTACATATATTATAACACCTTACTATATAAGACTGATAATTAATTATAAATTTAACGATTAGTTTATTTTTCATTTCAGCTTGTATTATTTCAAATTATTTGCATGTTCAGATTAACTTATTCAGACGAATTAATCAAAATCACTTTCTGTTAGAAATGTGTGATGAAATATATTTGTTCTTATTAAAATCGTATATTCGTATATTATGTAACAAGTCTGTAAACTTTCGAAATAATAGTTTTTTGGCGGAAATTAACACAAAAAGTTTAAAGATGAAATAATACATTTTTGTGGAAACTAAATGTTTGCAAATCTGATGATTAAATCACAAGATATAAAAGAAGAAACAAGGACTGCTTCTATGTGCCTCTATAGGGCTAAACGGTTGAGCCTCTCATCGAAAATTATAAAATTACAATTGAATATTGAATTATTTAAAACGCATTTTAAAATTAATGTGTACTTCATACTGAAATAATGATACATCTAAATACAATAGTTCTTATACTTGATATTTAAACACGCTTAGTATGGTGATATGTTGTCGCTGGGTTACTGACAACACACAGAATAACCAACATAAGCACCGCTTGCTGACAACGAATCCAGCCCAACCTTTTCGAATCGTTAGAAGTAAGGCTTTGGTAATAAGCTCAGGGAAGAGCTCATTAAAATTTAACTCTTGTCGTTTAGATAATTATATTGAATAGTCTCTCCAAATAACTTACTGTTACCAGTATTTTTTTTAAATGTCTCATTTCTTCGTATTTTTTAGTTGTATATAATCCTAATACTATACTTTTGTAAAAATAAATAATAATATTGTAAACAATATTCTAAATGTTAATTTCAAAACTTCACTAGCCATAAAAAATTAACATTAAATAATTTGATGACCAACGCTATAACAAAACCTTATTTAACCAGAAAAGGTTGATACTTGTATAAACAGCATTTTTGAAAAAAAAATTACGGTCATTTTTAACGAATTTGTAGATGGGATACGATAGGAGAGTATAATTTTAAATCGCTTCCGTCGATCTTTGTAACATAATACATTTTCCCCGTTTTCTCTCCATTATATAAACATTTTCGTTCATTTACTCAAAAAATCTGGCAATACTTGCATGAGTAAAGATCCACCTCCATACCCCGATCCAAGTGCTTCTGTCTTAATCAAAACTCTGGACCTACTGTGCATGCTTGTGGATGAAGGTCACCTTTACTCCTACCCCCTTCCCCCGCTACTGTGTCCTTATCAATTTTCATTTCCGTGAAAATGTCAATAATTTGTTTGCATTAAATTTGCCGTGAGACTCCTAGGGGATTGGTGAGTGAAGCGAGCAGGAGGCGGAATCTTCTAGTTGGATTATAAATTGTTTAATTTGGATTAAATTGTCGACCTGAAGTTATGCATGTCTAATAGTAGATTATGATGTAATACATTTTGTTTGAAATTATGAGTACCAGACCACGATCATCCATCCACTAAGAACAGACAGATGTAACTTTGTATTTTATATGTATGTCTATAGAGATAAATAACAGCTGATTACCAATTGTCATTGTTTAAAGGCTACGTTTGAATTAAATATATCTATACAAGGCAATCAATATTATCGCCTCAAAATTGCACATACATTAATAAAACAAATACAGCCTAACTCTTACTAATCAGTTATTCAAAAGTTCTCAAACTTTATTGTAACGAAATGGAGTTTTCAATTCCTAAAATGAATACCTGGTGTATCACATGCTGTGAATTTTAATTTTAACTTTTCCTTTAAGTTAATCATTCAAGCTTGCCTTTTCCCAAACTTCAAACGTAAAACACCAAGCTGTAAGCTAAAAGCACCCCTCTCCATCTCGACACAGATGGGAATAAAATCAATATAGTTTCTTTTTGAGTGAGTATAAATCTCTGAAACGTAACAATCAAATCAGCTGAAAAATGTTCGTTGTTTACACAATGAACATATTTTATAGTATTAAATACATCTCACTGACGGATGTGTTCGTTACGGTATGAAAGCACTGAAATATTTTGAAATTTTCGTACTTTACTTATCCTAAGTGTTAAAATTTATTATTGAGGTAAAACTAAATAGATTATTTATTTAAAATATTTGCATGGTTTTATAAAATCCAAACTAATTAAGAATTTTAAAAATTATAAAAACTGTTTTTATTATAAGGCTACTACATACATTTAATTATTGATATTTTATTACTATAATATACTATTCTAAAAAGAGGTGACGATTTCACTCCAAAACAAAATTCCAAACAGTGAATTTACATGAAAACCAACTTAATAAAACTAATAAACTACTAGAGCATTCAGCAATTCCTTCAGATAAATTACCACTAAACATTTTAAAGATAAAAAGTAAAAACTATTTTGATAATGTAAAAAAAATATTTTTAGTAAAAGACTTCATCGTGTATAAAAAAGTATGACTGTTACTAGACTACAATATGTGCTGTATGTAGTTCCTTTAGAAACACCACTTTTAAAATTTGTATCAGTAAAGTTGATGGACATTTAAAAATTTGTACATTTTGAACTGATTTTCGAAATTAAATATTTAAACTAATAACATTTTTCTGGACTGGCTGGAATGGAAACATCACAAGCTTTTAGTGATGTCAAGCTTTTGATTAGATTATTGGAAAACAGGCAGATTATCAGAAGGAATAACCACACACAAGTATTGTATTAGTGGTAAAAGCAGCTGAAGAAAATGAAGTGCGAAATCTAGATCCCTGATAAAAGTGTTAAGTCCTTGAACGAAAACAACGGCACAAGAATTTGGACAGTGCCAGGTTTTTAGATACTACAACTGCAAGACCTTCTGACAGTAGAGATTAATAAACAGATTATGATTGTAGATGAGCTTATCCGGTTAATATAATCTTTTGAAATAAACCATTTTGTCAAAACAATTCAATTTCACGTCATTGTTTAATTAAATGTTTAAAAATTTAGGAAAAATAACCAAATTATCTGCTGACCGACATCTAAAAATATAATGTACATTTTGGGCAAAAGATTTAAGAATAAGAAATGAAGCTCAGTGCACTGAAAGAAAGTAGTTTAGGACATGTGACAGGGAAAATGAAAATCCAAGGTAGAAACCGATTTAAGAGCTAGAAGAAGATCAGACTAATGTGTTGATTAGAACAGATTTACGAATCGAATTGTATTGGCAGAAGGTGAACCGAAGAAAATACCTTGGATCTAGAAATGAACCATTGTGTTTCAGTCCATTTTCAGATTCTCCTCCCTATTGGTATATATAGAGCTTCTTAAAATTTGTATCCCATAATCAAGTTATTCCTCGATCCGACGTCCATTTCTTCTGTGCATCTTCTCCTAATACATTTAAACTCGAAACATGTCAAGAAAGATAGCAGATAAGGTCTGGGGATCTGCAAGACGAACTTGATGCTTAGAATTATTTTTTGGTCACAATGTATTTAAAACATAACACACTCTGCATACAATCAATGTTTAGGTAAATGGAGTTTAACTGATCGGATGGAAACAATTTTATAGGATGAGAAGAAGACAGAAGACTTCACGAGTTGAAATTTGTTAGGAGAACTTTCACAGAAGAAATAGACGCCGGATCAAAAAAATACCTTGAGTATGGGATAAAAACTTCAAGAAGCACTGCAGATGCCCAAAGGATGGAGGATCTGGAAAAGGATTGCGCAAGTCAGAAGATGATCTAGACTAGAGTGGAGTGACTTAAGGAAGGATAGTATAACATGGGCTGCAATTTAAATAAAAAATAAATTACATTTTTAAGAATGCAAAATAAAAATCAAATTCAAATTAACCTAATAAAGGTTTTATAGGCTTGGAGATGTGGCGTTGCCACAAAAAAACCTTTGAGAAACAATATATAAGTATTAAATTATACTTAATATCTAAGTTATAAAATAGCTGTGTATAGAGCGAGCAGAAATGCTTATATTTCACTGTATTATACCAGCAATCCTTTTAGTGGTCACATATTTATACAGACTATTTATGTTTCGGAAATTTTTCGTCCATCTTCAATAATAACAATGAATGAAAACATTTATTATGACAAAAAAAATTAAATACTTAACATAAAACTTACATACAATAATTATTATCATACATATATATGATTTTAATGTTGTTCTCCCGAATATTGTAAATAATTGTGAGCGAGTGTTGTGTAACTTATTTGGTTGCTGTATAGTGTTGAATGTTTTGAACACCTGACAACGGACGAAATAATGTCCGAAACGCGTCTCGTGTGAATAAATTAAGGAAATTTGAAAGAATTGCTAGCGATAAGCGACATAACAGCTAGTTTTATTTTTAATTAACTGTATTGTTAATAATTCATTATTTAAAATTCATAACGACTTTGTATATTCATACGACTTGTATACATTTTCTTTGCTTCTATTATATTTAGTTTCATACAATTTCTCATCAATACAGGGTTTGCCCTAAAAAAATCTTAAACCATAGCTTTGTTATCAATCCTTTCATAAGTGGAAATGAACATTGGATTACAAGCTCATCATTTTTAAAACTACTATTATAGAATTAACGACACATGTATAAGTTAATAGTTTGAAATGTGAAATAATTATTTTCTGAGAAGAAACTAGCAGTTAAAGTTGTAAAGTTGTGACGTTATATGTTACAGTAAATCTGCAAACATACATAGTAAAGTTAAAACGGAATGTAAAAATAATTGAATTTAACACAACATTATTGTAAATAAAATAACGTTAAACAATCAAGTGTAGGTTCGGTTTTAGCTTCACAATCTCAAACCTCCATTTTTATTTACGATATCAACTTTCAAATTCATAAACTGCTTCAGGAAAAGTGATACGAGGGTGGAAAGTCGTTAAGGGAAGAAAATCAATCTGTTCAAAGCGTTCAACAGGAGAAGAAATACTTTCTGATATTTTGAAACCTAAAAAAGAAATTTCCCTAAAGAAATCTCTTAACGACTAAAATATTAGAGGATTCGTTTTTCTTCTATTGTCAAGGTGTGCTACGGCTACGATCCAATATCAAACGAGACGGGGTAAAGTTAGTGTAGGGTAGATAGGCAGATATACATTTACGGTTTCTTAAGAATTCCCTGGGGGAGTTTGGGGCTCACTGAAAATCATTGAATTGAAAGGTACGATAGTCTTTGCTTGGGGGAATTCAGTATGACGGTACACAAAATAATACTTTGGAATAAATATTATTATTAGTAGCAAAACTACAAATAGGACGTTTCTAGGGGAAAAGTCATACTGGAGAAGATGGCAGGGGTCACCTTTAAAAGTAAAACGTTTAATAAACACTTTGCTGGCACGATTATTCAGTTTTTTTTTTCTAAACAAAGTCATAACAATTAAATTAGATGTTAATATCTTTACATCTTGCCTGTTAAAGGTGGGTACCCACCTGAATAATAAAGGTGGGTAGCAGTGTACATTTAAAGTAAATTGAACTTCAAAAATCAGGATTCAATTAAGATTAACTTGAAACTTAATCTATGAACCTAAGTTACTGGGTTTGAGGTTCCAACTGTTCCACACTGCTGGACGAAAATCTATCAACGAGCGAGGTTTATTTCAGACGGCAGCTTACATTTTAAATAATTAATGGAAATATTTTTATCTAAAGATGGATTTACATTATGAATAAACAATTGGAAGAAATGGTCTGACGTTATTATGTCTTTCCGTAGCAACTTCATAAAAGCTATTTAGACAAAGAAGTTATAAAGCAGCACATCTTTGCAGACTCAAGTAGTGGCAAAAATAAAAATCGTACCACAATTAAGTTCTTCCTCTACATTACGACTGAGAAAAAACGGTTATATTCCAGTACGTGATCACTCATAAATGGAAAATTACAAAAACATTGGAACGACATCAAAAATTGGCAAATCTAAAATACCTGTTACGTGAGTCAAACAGTCGTTTCACTGATATTTCTTGTAGACAAAGTTTATTTAAGATGGTGCGCAGTTTCCAAGTTTTATAACTTAAAAGTTAATAAAGTTCTTGTAAGCTCTGAGATCGTTGAAACAGGTAAGAATTACTCGGATAAAATGTTTGTTTTTAATTGAACACAGAAACGATTTCAACAGACCTTTTTCGGACATATTTTGTAACAAGAAACAAAAAGGAGAAAGGACAGAACAAGCCTTCCCTTCCAAGACCCGAGTGAAACAGATCGCTCTATCAAGCTCATATAGCTTTAAATAAGTAAAACTGCGACTACTTCAAACTTTACTGAAGTTCAGCGAAGAAGACGGCTGCGAAAACTTCTATGTGAGTATTCTGGCCGCCAATGAAGCTGCAGTAGAGGTTCAAGACGATCACGTTCCGTACGGAGGAGCTGACTTCTAGAAGTTAACTGAACTTATTTTTAACAACATATCTCATTTTGTTCACATTGCACAGAGTAGGTGTAACTTAAAGACAGAAATCTTAGGTTTAGATAATGTTGTATTTAGCTTATCAAGTTTTAGTACTGTATTTGTTTTTTAAATTGTGTGTTCATTTGTTTAGCTAAAAACTCTTTTTCTGACAATAGTGTTACACTTTCTTTTTACAGAAAGAAAATAGGGCCAACTTTGAGAGCGAAAATAATGAACTTTAATTTAAACACATTGTACCTTCTTAATTTATTTATGTAAAGTTACTTAAGTGTGTCAAAAGTATATGTTGAAATTTTTAACATTACCAAGATATACCAACTGAGTCCGTAACTAACTTATCGAATAAATTAATTTAAAAAGAAATATGTATTCAGTAATGTGTATTTTATATCACAATTACAAGTATCCAAGAAGTAGAAATAAACAAAACTGTTAAGTATGAAAAAGTTCCTCTCTGCGTTAAATCGTTTGTAATTTTTTTTGTCCTTTCGTACAAATCTCTTTTATGACTAGGTTGTTTTACCTCTACAGCCTTCAGGTGGGACCTTCAACACAGGTTTGGTAGGTTCCAACCTAGTTACTGTCGATAGACTTGCCTACGATATCGGCCGCTCTTCATTATGCAAACTGGCATAAAGTAAAGACGTAAAGGAACTTATAAGCAAATAATCTTTGAACATAAGGTATATAATTTAATCTGTGATATTGTATAAAAACCCAGTTAAGTACTTCTTTGCCAGCAATCTGCTTGCGTTAGTATTGCAGGATTTAAATGATTTCTCCGAACTGTCTTTTGTGTTGTAAGTCTTACTCTACTAATGAGGGTTAAGCTTGTACCACCCTTATTATAATTCTATGTTGTATTAACTTAACCTGAGACGACTGTTCTAATCAAGTTAAGCCTTTACCGAGCCCCCGACCCTGCGGCTTAGCGTTGTCATGACGAATCGTTTTGCTTTTTGTAATGTCCGGGGAGTAAAAGACCCTCTCAAAAGTAAATTATTGTAATAAATAAACTGGGTATTTATTTCACAAACATAGCGTAAGATTATTAATTAATTGTAACACTTGAAGTTATTTAAATATTTCAGAGAAGTCCAAGGCAGTTTATATTTCAGAGAAAATTGCTTTAATAATATACTATTATGTAAAAGAAAGAACAATACCGTGTATCAGAACTCTGTACCAATACGTATAGGCTAATCTTGTGAATTTTAAATTTGTTATAAAATTGTTGACGATAACTCTGTTATCTATTGACCAACATAAATTTAAAACACTATTTTGTTTAAAATAAAAATTGGAACTTTTGGACACTTTTTCGATAACTTCGTTTTCTTTTTGGGTAAATTTTTCATTAAGACAATATACATTTAAAAATCAAACATTTCATATGGCCATCATTTTGAATCGGTTAGTTGGAAGAAATTAGATTATATTTTGTAGTTTAGTTATTAAGTTACAAAACTCTACTCTAAGCTAAATTTTCTTATAGTGTCTTAATTAGTAAGTTAATTTTCGTACTTTTTATATTAGTACGTTTTTGAGTTAAACATTTACAAGCGAAAACACAAAAATTGATTGAGTAAAAAAATATTTTAATAATGGTATTATGAATTGTCCTTGGCAGAAGAAAAACAACTAAAAGTATAGGTAAAGAGTTCTGAAACAACATGTATATTTAGCTTACTGCAGAACCATAACTATATAATCATATTGACAGTATTTTTTTTAACTAAGACAGAAGTAATTAATTGTTTACAGTAAACTACTTTGCCTTGCAGTTTTGTGACTGGTTACCACCTTACTGCCTGACAGAGATTAGAAAACATCTGCAACTCCAGTATATTATATACAGTTGTACATCATTTTAAAGATGACGGCTTTAGAGGAAACAACACCGCAAATCAAATGTCAAGAGTTTTATTCAGCATAAAATGATTGCTATTAAAAGTTTTAAAGTATAAAATCGTGTAAACACACAAGTACGATATTAGTCATAGTCAGATAATAATTAGTGGTAGCCGGTCAATATCAATTATGTGTAGGCCTACATTTTGGTTTTATCGTTAAAAGTTATTAATCCAGTTCCAGACTTAATTGACACCCTGCATATCTGTTAGTTCTTTTATTTGAGTATTTTGAGGCAACTTTATGTTTTTAACATATTGCACAATTGTTTACTTATTGAACTACCAACTTACCAATTCGGAAGAAAGTTTTACTAACTTCTTCCTGTCTGGATAAATGGGACGTATTATTGCCCCCTTTTTTTTAACGACAAACCCAAATGGTGAATTGGCAAATAAACAGCAAATTTTCAGCCATATTACTTTCTCACTATACTATAGTATAGAGAAAGTATAGTGATCGCAAAAAAAATCGATGTTGAGACTTTTGTGAAAATATCCGTTTTGGGACCCCCTGAGTAAAAAAAAGTGGTTTTTACAAATTTCTGTCTGTATGTCTCTATGTATGTCTGTATGTATACAAAGCTAGAGCGAAAACTATTCAATCGATTTCAAACAAATTTACACCAAACATGTCAAGTACTTTTCTTTCTAGATAATAATAATATGTATTAGCTAATCTCCTACTTTAATTTAAAAAAAAATCACCTCTCCTACCCCACCCTACAATTATGAAGTCACAGTGAATCTGTTTAATAATTTAAATATGTTTGTGAGAAAGTATGTGCCAGTTCCTTTTACCGTTTAGTTTTAAAGCTAAAAACAGAGATTTAAAACTAAAACAATTTTTCGAAATTGCTACCATCTTATATAATATATATGTTAACAAAGAGAAAACATTGGCACCCTATATAACTTTTAGTTCTTTTTATTTGTATATTTCGGAGGCAATTTTATGTTGCTTACATATTCAACATTTTGTTTTCACAATTAACAACCCAAAAGTTTAATAGGCGAATTAACATATCAAACTTTCAGCCATCTTTGCTAAACTGATAGATACTACCGCGTTGCCAGATTAGGACCTTTTTCAAAAGTAAGATGTGCTACTAACTAATGCAGAGGGTTTCCAAACTCTGCAATTAATTACTTTTAAAAAACAAAAATTGTATAATGAATTATATTTCTCGGTGGCTTGCAATTAAATATAATTCATTTTGACGAGTATACTATTTACCTTAAAATAACAGCAAGTTGGTAACTGATTTATATATGTGAAACAAATATCGTATACCGTTTTAGAAACATTTACAGTACAGAAAAGTGAGTAAGTAAAGATATAAAATAAATAGTTTGAAATAAGTCACTAAAAATATATATTCTTAGTGAATGTTAAATAGACATTTTCAGTCTAGACCATCTGTTTTATTACACTAAAAATACACTGTTTGTCTCTTTCTGTACATTTTCTTATATTCTGGTTCTAATTAAAGTAGCCTTAAGACATTTCAACTATTCCAAGACAATACAAAATGACTTTCCTGACAAAATGTTCACCTCCAGCTAGTACAAGTTACTGTAAATTAAACATTTGAAGCTCACAGTCTTTAAATGTAAGAGACATCTGTTGCAGATAAGAAAAGAGATATTAAAGACGGGGGTGTAGGGGAGAGTAAGAAGGGTGAACAGGAAACGAATCCTTCATTTCCTCCCCTTCTGTATGTTTAAACATCACGTCTGCAAGATTTATTCTCAGACAGGAGTAACTGGACGGATAATATGTCTATTTGATGGCAGGAGACTTAATGCTTACACAGTTTTAATGTAAAAAGTTGGCTGCATATTTAATCAAGTATTGGTTAGACAAAATAATATTGAATAATAATTCGTAGCAAAAAACGATCGGTTAGATTTAATTTGTGAATGTTTATAAATAAATCACATAGCCAGGTCAGGTAAACTAAGAATGAACAACTGTGGGTAACCAAATTTTAACTAATGATACACTGCAAACACCAGGCCTTTCAATTAAGACAAAACAGCAACATTTTTAATTTGTCATTTAATTATACAAAAAAAGCTTGTCAAACTTTGTAAGCAAAGGACAGTCGACTGAAACATGCTATAAATATCCATTCAATGTGTATTCCCCCCACATGAGTTGGTAATCTCACTTTGTTAACAAAAGATGTTTAAATCTTTTGGGGCTAAAATGTATCAATATGTACTCAGGATGGTGCTCATTTACACAAACTGTGTGAAGGGAGGGTTCTCTCTTATATAATGTTTCGTATAATTATATACTGTCAATTGCAAAGATAACAAATTAAAACTCAACACATTATCCATATAAGGCTGGAAAAATTTAATGAATGCATTAGAATAATTTAAAAAAATACCACACCAGTTTGTATTAATTAAAAATAACTTAACTTTGATTGTGAGTGACGCAATAAGTACTACTGTTAATATGTTACAAAAAAGAACACATAGAAACCTTTTTCGAGTACAAATCAGGACATTAGTTCTTTCTTGTTGCAAGTAAATGTCTTGTTTCAAAGTATTGTGATAGTGGAAGTGCTTTTTTTTTATTTGACAAAGAGAAACAAACCACTTAATCGATTTTCTAACTGCTGAAACGGCCATCATTGAAGCTTTAAGAAGAATATTGAAGAATACTCTATAATTAAAAGAGGTTTTCATTGGGGTCTCACTATAAATTCATTATTTAGAAGCGACGAGACATTAATTAAATAATATTTATTATTGTACTACAATATTGTTTACTCTCAGGAACATACACGTTCCTTAATTGGTTGCGGAGCGACCTCCGTATAACAATCGGTGTCTCAATCAGCAATCTTAGTTTGTCAAAGGTATTCGTTATTTACTTTACTTTCAGCTGAGGAGCACCATACAACATACAAAAGAAAACCCAAAAAACAACAAACATGTAGTGAAGAAAGAAGTACGACCAAGCACACTTTGCTTGCAGATAGACGTTTTTTGAAGAGGATGAACAAGTGCTATGGACATCATGTTTTGAAACCTAGGTTCACTCTACGGAATGGTGAGAACATTTATTACATAATCTCATAATCTAAGTTTTCTCTTGGCATGGGTCATTCTTGACATGGGTAATTTTGATCTCACTTGTATAGGATGGGCATGAAATTAATGCAAGGAGTCCTTGTATTAAGCACCAATCATTCATTCACGTGCAAAATATGTATTCCTCCTGCTCTGGATAGAGCTGAAGTGGAATTCGGGCAGTTTCATCCTGAGTGATCGGACGGATCCTAGGTAGATTTAACCTCACGAAGCAGTTTACGTAGTAAGAAAGAACTACCATAACTTACTATGATATAAAACTGGTTGCGATCTAGCCCAGAGCTACGGAAAGACCAAATGTGAACGAAATTGACGAGACTAAAGCAATGTGCGAAACGTCCGAGTATGTTCAGGAGAAGGTAATGTTTTTAGTCGGTATTAGTAGGTTGCGAGTCCATCATTCATGGGAATAGTAGCTGGAGGGCATCCACCTCTTTAGGTAAGTATTTTAATTTCCAACCACATCAAAAATACTATCAGCTTTGTTAATAATGTTTGTTTCCCCTTCAGATAATAGTAGTAACATTCCACACAAAAAGGTTTCATTAAAACCTGCTAATATTATAAAATCATTTACGAAAAAGACTGTTACGATATTGAAATGAAGAAAACTATTTATCTAACCTCCAATGTGGGATTTCTTTACCAAAGTATTTGTGTCCCTCCACTAGTCGTTAACTTGTCATAAAACTCGAATACATTCATAGTTACGGGAAATACACTGCAGATAGTAAACGTAAACCACATGTTGCGGGTTTATGGCAGGAAATGATAACCCAAATAATAACAGTTAAACCACTTCAGGTGGCTGTGAACGGTCACTGATATGCTTCGGTCGAGATATAATATTCTGAAATACCAAAACAACATTTCTGATAAGATTAACTATGTTCTAAAATTTTATGTTTCAAATTTTCGGGTGACTGAATTTGTACTTTGTAAACTCGTCCAATCAATACTAAAAAAAAAAAAATAATAATAATAAAGATTCGTAAATTGATAATAATTATCTGTACTGTATTATCAAGAGGAAATGAGTTATAATTAAAATTTGAATTTAAAAGTATTAATTTAATTTTAAAACGTATGCAAGATTATTATGACCCCTAAATCCGTATATAGCGTAATTTTCTACTTAATTTTTCAGCTGGAGATACGAATTTATTTTTAATATTACCAATAGTAAGTTGTTTTATTTTCATTTTATAACTAACATACTAGTAGTGGCATCAGTATAGGTTGCATTCAGACAATTCTATTAATTTATGAACGTAATCCTGTTCCCTCATGATTTATGATTTTCAGTTTCGAAACAAAGAAACTATAAAAAAAAAACAACGCAATTACTCGTGTACAAAATAAACTGGCAGCTGCAAGTGAGAAATTTACGCAATTTCTATTGCGATTGTATTAACTTGAACAAGGCATCAAAATTAAACAGCAGTTATTTACTCCCACACTCTACTAGTTTAATTAACTTTAAAATGTTGAAAGAAGAAGTAAAGCGGTTTAGAAATAAGTTTAATTAAACCTCATAGCTTATTTACAAATTGTTTAATAATAACATTCTTAAAATTACGATCTCAATATGGTAGGTTATGTATTCATACAAACTATTTTAGCAAGTTTATAACATTTTAATGTTAGTTACATTTAGGAATAATTGCTTCATTTTCAATCAACTTCGGCAATCATGAGATTTCTAACTATACAATAACGAAAATAATTTATTTTTAACAACTACTAAAACTAAAATCATTAATAGTAAGTAATAATTATAGTAAAAAACAATTTTCAAATTTTCTATTACTGAATAGATTTCTGGCTTAGTTCTCATTATTATCAACAACGGAATCACAAATTCCAGACTTATTCAAAGAGTATGGTACAATGTCGTCAATCAAAAGATTGTATAAAAACTTACTGCCCCTCGAGACTTGTAACAATGAATAGAAAATTGCAACCCCTGAGATCAGGAATATTTGCTGGGAAAAGTAAATTTAGTTGACAATGAAGTTGCATTGAACCGCGAGATTGGTCCCTGGTGGGACGCGATTCTTTGCCAAGTATTATAGCCTTCGATAACCTCAAGTCTGCAATTGGGGAAGCGTAGTCAAATATGTTTTCGATACAACCAGATTTTGAATTTCTTATTATAAATATTCTGTTTTTGACTTTCTTACATTATAGTGTTAGATATCGTAAGCATTTATTTACACTCTGTTAACATGTTCAGTATTTTTCAGGAAGAATTTGTCAAACTAAT
Source organism: Philaenus spumarius (assembly GCA_018207615.1). Taxonomy (NCBI): domain Eukaryota; kingdom Metazoa; phylum Arthropoda; class Insecta; order Hemiptera; family Aphrophoridae; genus Philaenus; species Philaenus spumarius. The sequence continues at coordinate 1,562,368 of JAGFPH010000006.1, forward strand.
AAAAGGATAAAAATGAACAGTCGAATTAAATCATAAAAACACAAAACTGAAGTAAATCAATCCGTAATAATTAACAAAATAGTTCAGGTTCTGGGGACACAAATGAAGATTATCAACTATGAAAGACATTTTTTAGAGGAAATAAATCTAGAAAGTCAACTGTTGAGTAGGTCGAATTGTTTACGGAGCCAATAAAATAAATGTTCACTAGTACACATGTGAACTACACACACTGCTGTACATGTTCACATGTTCACTAACAATATATACTATTGAATGGGTATGTGAGTTTGTGTACCTGGGAAGTCTACTCAAACAATGCAACAAAAGATGATATACATCAAAGACTAAAAGCAGAAACATGAGACATAAAAAGAGTAGATTGCGTAATAAGCACCATTTTTATAAGACTTGGATTAGGTTAAACTGAACAGAATGATCTTAATACTGAACATTGGTGAAGGCTCTAAAGAGAGAATTATTTAGGCAAGAGCACAAGATCCTTAGAAGAATTCTAGGACAAAAAATGCGAGAAAAGGGTGCAATGAATCTTATGAAACCGGTGATGAGCCATTTTAGGAAGGAGTAATCAAAAAGATAAAATGTCCTAGAAGGGAAAAAGGAGTGGCAGTCAATCTTCGATTTCTGTTGGTTCAGAGTGAACTGGCGAAATAATTTCAACGTCGTGAGTTTTTACGAATTTTAGCACCAACAAAGAAGAAGATTGATCACAGATTGGATCAGTGTGTCTTGACCTAAAGCGAAATATTTCAACCTGATTGCACCCATAAAAATACATATTTAGATAAAACTATTGGGGCCACAAATAGGAGAAAAAATGTGTTCTTTCGTATTTAAATTGAGTTGAAAATGTTTTTAATATTGTTCAAACAAATGGTATAACTCACACAATATTAGATTTCTGAAACGTAGATATTTAAATTTAAAAAACATGTAAATAATGGTGTTAATTAGCACATTTAATGTTTGCTTTATAATAATAATAATAGTCTTTATTTAGTGAGGCGAAGTTGGGACCATTGGGTCCTCTCTTCCATTTAACCCCGAATTTAAAAATACATACAAATTCATATTACAAATAAAAATTAATAAACACTACAAATAATAATTACTTCTAAAACATATTGTACAAAAACTGAAAATATACACATTTATCTCCTAAGTAAAATTAAATTAAAATTTAATTATGCTACACTATAGTACATAAACATATACACACACTTACATTCTCAAACACACTCACATTCAATAACATGCCACAAATCCCACCCGAGCACCTAAAACTACCCAGAAATGTCGCATAACCAACAACCCAAAGCCTTCTTGAACCGAACACGGTCATTGTTGCATTTCAAACTCTCCGGCAAAGAATTCCATAGCTGTCACAGTGAAAGATTTATTAAATACTAGCTGAATATCCGTGCTTCGCTACAGGGAATTTGTTTTTTTCATTACTATGATTCGTAATTAATTGTAATATTTTTCTCTCATTTTCTTTTATCTATTATTTCACGACAGTGAATTATAACATGCATTTTCAATTAGTTTGGTATTAATTGTTCACTGGTTGCCCGTCAGTCGTCTTCATCACTGTATGTTTGCCGAATAAATTAAATCAATAAAAAAGTTTAAAAAACAGAGTGAAGAGCGTCTTTTTTTCAACCGCTAAATATACAGACTAGTAAATCACAGTCTCAGATAAATGTTTGCAGATCACCCAGATACGTCTTTAATATGCGAATATATAGATCGGGATTATTTTGATCAGCTTACGTCTAAAATATTTTCTTAAAATGAATAAGTACCCAATTTCAGCTCTCTAGCTTTAAGGAAAGAATACCAATTAATATTTAATGTTTTTAGGGGTGTTTATTTTCAACAGCACGTAACAAAATGTAAAACTGGTTTATTTTTTATATGTATCTTGTAAGAAATAAATGTACATAAATTTCAGCTCTCTAGTTTTAAGGAATTTATGAAAATTAATAATTATTGTTTTAGGGGTTGTTAACATGTTTTCCCACCTAGCAGCACGTAACAAAATGTAAACCTCGTTTACTTTTTATATGTGTTTGTAAGGTAATAAATGTAAAAAAATATCAGCTTTAAAAAAAGTAAACAAACAACATTTATTGTTTTAGGAGATGTTCCGACCCGTAAAGGCCAAATATTTAAAAATCCTATCGTAGTGCGCTTCTAGCGCCTATGAGCGATATGTGTACCAAATATTTCACGTTCCTTGGCGGTATTAAATTAATATTTATAGATATAGAGGTTTTTCCTAAATTTCACCCCTTCGCAGAACTTGATAAAACGTAAAACTGGTTTATTTTTTTTATATGTATCTTGTAAGAAATAAATGTACAAAATTTCAGCTTTCCATAATAAACAATGTTTATTGTTTTAGGGGATGTTTCAACCCTTAGAGGTCGAACATTTAAAATCCTTTCTTAGTGCGCCTCTAGTAACTACGAGCATATGTGTACCAAATTTCAAGTTTCTAGGTGGTATGGTTTTTGAGATACTGTGATCAGTCAGTGAGTGAGTGGGTTTTCGATTTTATATAGAGAGATCTCAGTTCTGTGCCTGGGTATAAGTAATAATGAAGATCCTCGTAGTGTGTCGGTAGCATTTCCATGTGAGCTAAACAAACCTTTCTGCCAAATAGCGAGGCAATCCAGTTAGCAGAATAGCGTGCAATAACAACAAAATGTGATAATTTCGTAAAACTCTAAAATAAGTTTTAGAATTGAAATTTGTTTAAAATATTGTATCACATGATCGACACGTTTTAAGTCAAAAATGTACAGTAAACAATAATTTTGAGCACGCTGAAGTTTGTTAGCTAATTCCACAGTCATGTCATTGATAACAGTATCACAATAATTAAAACATGGACAAATTTATGTTTTCACCATCTGCACTCTAACATTTAACGGCAAACAATCTTTTACCTTCTTCAGAGTGTGCATGCCAGCAAACACTTTACTGCACTTGTCAATAACATGGTCTGTCCAGCTTGGAGTATTGTTTATAGTGAGACCCAGATTTTTTACTTTCGAACAATAACGCAATCATTGCCTTTTATTATTAGTGATTGTGTTTATTATTCCCTACAGCAATCTTCCCTTACATAACCCTTTTAGGCTTTCAAATTTCAATATGATTTATTCACTTTAAGTTTATAACTGCTCAGTTCTATAATTTTATTACTACTTTCCATTAGATTTGAATTACTACATCTTTTTATTTTTCATTTGATAATGAGAGTTGATGGATTTTTCGAAACGTCTTGCAATAAATACAACCTAACGAATGTTTGTAAGAATAAGAAATGCTCATAATATATAATGAGTTTGTAAGAATAATTATCCATAAAAAGGAGAGGCTTTCATCTTTGCTATTACTATATTAAGACACGCATTCATATTACTTCTTAGGAGTTTTTACACATTTAAATTTATGAATGTAATTTATAGGTGTGCTCATTTTTCTACCGTAAAAAACAGAACTTTTATTTACTAAGACACAGACATAAAGAGTGTATACTCCAAGTTGAATCGTTCAAACATTTCAAATGTTATATTACCATTTCACCACGAATTTATAACCAATTACGGAAATTATTAGGGTTTGTAGAAAAATTTATAAATACATAAAACTGTTCGGGCTTTTGGGCGTGAATAGTGTTGAGGATCTGATGACTTGTAAAATAAGAATTTTTTAAAAATAAAAACTTTATTATGTTTTCATTTTCTTATCATAGTTTTCGATGTGTGGAACTTAAATATCAATGTGTATTATGATATTAACTGTATGAATGAACCTACTTAAATTTTTGTATACTGTTAATTGCGTTTATGAATGATAATATATTGATGTATTTAGCTATGTATGCTATTGTGTATGTATATATAAGGTATTTGAAAATGTATGATATGTAAGTAAATGCGAATTTTTACCTCCCCCATAATAACTCTCCAAATATCTGATTTCTCTTTTTATAGAGTTATATATTACAGTACTATTATATAACCTAAAAACGGGTAAAAGCTATTGGAGGTTACAATGTTTTCATTCGTTTTGAAAGCATAGGTGTACAAAATTAAAAGTTTAAATTTGTCTTTTTGTTGAGATAAGTTTCTTTTTTTTATCTCAGTTAATACTGGTTAAATTTATGTATTTCAAATCATTAGTGTTAAGCCTGTATATGCTTTTAGTCTTATGTCGGAAACGTAACCAGTTTGCAGGATTAATATTGGCGATACTTTAACTCTATCGGCTAAATTTTAAGTGCATTGCTCCATGTATAACATAAGGGCACAAAAAAACCGTCTCCATTATTAATTTTAGCCATGATAAAATATTTCATATAAAAGATTGAAAAACGTGATCAACTATATTTTACTTGCGTATGTTGTATTTTACAAAAATGGTTGTGTAAATATAACATTTAAAGAGTTAAGATACTTACACGGAAACGTACCTGCTCTATTTTGTAAAACAGTTAACCGTAAATGGATCTAGGTCAGATTATCCAGTTGGCAAAATATGTTTTCTGAAGCCTTCTGATATATTTTCACTGTGCTATAATATTATGATAATGGGAAACCATTTTACTGGAACATATTAGTAACAACAATGATTCAACATGTAGGACACCGTCGCGTCGGTTGACATTTTGGGATCCGCAACCGTGATGAATAACCTAATTTAGTCGTCCAAACAGTCAACATTATGTTTACTGCAAAGTGTCTAAAAGTTGATTTATTACTCTAAACTGTTTAAATTAATTACTCTGACACACTGTGAAATAACTGTTGTCACAGAAGTACTTTGGGATTTATTTTGTCCCTACTGCAGTCGGTTGGACGTTACAAAACGCATACTGTAATACTATTTATTTAGGACTACGTGAATGTTCATCTAGAAATAACAAAGTTTACTTATAATTTTATGGTGGTGCGATGATAGAAGAGTAGAACTACATTACTTTTAATAGTACGCATTGGAGAAGTGCTTATACAAAAGAGAGAGCAAGCGAAAGAAAGAATCAAATGGATAAAGTGTGAAAAAATAGGGAATTAATTAATATTCTTACATTCTTAAAGGTTCCTTCGTTAAATTAGATTAGTTTTAAGACCAAATAAAATTAATGTTAATTCAGCAAACGGTCTTAAGTACGTATTAAGTTACAATGAATTCAGTAGGACCTTGTAAGTTAATTTTAGGTTAGGCCCCTACATGTTTACTTGATATCTAACGCACGAACTCCCCCTAACATACTGTAAAGGCGAAAGAGTGAGGATACCTGAGTTTATCCACGCGGGAAGAGGAAAGGAATTATCGCGTTATCAGCTCATTTAGTGTCCTTGATTTTCCATTATTTCTCCGCGTCTGCATACTCCGAGTTTTTCCGAGTGTTAATTGTAAATAACCGAACAAGCGTTACTGAGCTGTACGTTCCATGCGTCATCCGTTCATTTAATCGCCACTATTTCATAATTATCTCTCTGCGTTTCCGCAATTATAAGTTAACTATTAAAAAAAAGTTCCAGTTTGAAATATTGGGGAGAAAGAGAAGGAGCTAAGAGAAAATTACAATTATCATGAAAGAGTGTTACAGTGAGACAGAGCGAAAAGAGAGCGAGATGGAGGGAGTAAGTTTATTTTATCAAACGTCTTATTTCTGGGCGAAATTAGGTCCATCATGTCATCTTTTCCACTAAACCTATTCAGCATTAACCATTCAACATTATTATTGTAAGTATTACAAATGAAACATTACAGTCCACTAAGACTTAACCCTAAATATCAAAAGAAAAACTAATTCATTATTTAAAACAAATACGTAAACAAACTTAAAGAAACGCTTCAAATACTAAAGTAATACAGCTAAAGTTATTTTTAATTTAGAGAAAAGGATGTTTACATCTGCTTATATACTGTACAGAGTGTAAATTAATCCGAAGAAATGCAGAAGGAACATTTCGTTTTTTACAGAAGGAACAAATTTTATAAAAGTAATACATTGATTTCAATTTATATAGGATGTGTTCGTAACTGCAAGAAGAAGCAGAAAGGGACGAGAATCTTTCCATATTTTAGGTATTTTAAGTTATTAGTAAATATATTAATTAATAGGGAAAATTACACAACATATTTAGTAAATTCTACATTTATATAATTTTAGAATTTCAGTAAGTTCTTCATTTATATAATTACTGTAGAATTTTAGTATGTTCTACATTTGTATAATTATTGCAGAATTTTAGTAAGTTCTACATATTTGTATAGTTGTAGAATTTCAGTAAGTTCTAAATTTATATAATTATTGTATAATTTTAGTAAATTCTACATTTATATAATTGAAGAATTTTAGTAACTTCTACATTTATAAAATTATAAATATTTATTTCGTTTTATAAATATTCTGTTTATGGTTGTTTTTCTTAAAACAAAGTGTTACGGTTAATAGTACAAATCGCATTAAGGGGGGGTTCCCTGTCCGCTATATTGAATCTGATTCCCATAAGAGCAATAAGTAACTGAGCTACAGAATAAGTATTTTTTCCCCGTTAATTCGTGGAATAAATTAAAAAATTTGGCTTCATTTTGAAGTAGTGTCATATTCGGATGTTGATTGCTAAATAAATTTTCAAAACCCATTTTATTGTTTCATAAACGTTGACATAAATAGTAAACTTTGTTAATTTTTTACTCAGTGCAAAAAGAGATATTGCAAAAAACCTTAGCAATCAACACACACAATATATTTAACTTTAAAAAAAGAAAGACAGCTTTCGTTTTTCGACAAAAATAACACAAAAATATGCTTAATAGTGAAGGTACGTTTAGGTTATTTATTTAACATTGAAATTGGTACCCAAATTCACAGTTTTGAATTAAGGAAGCAAAACCAAGGAAAATATATATATTACTATATATCGAGCAACAGTGAAGAAAATTACGTGTTTACAGATTGTTCATAATAAAGTTACTTAAAATATGCAAATATATTAGTGTTTTCTGGTGTAAAGGAAAAGTTTTAAACGATTAAAATATTCGAAAATTTTGATTTTTGTTTCGTAGAAAGACGTACATATGAAACTACGAGAGGCGAGAAAGACGAAGGTAGGCATACAGAGTGAGAAGGAGATTGATGATTTAATTTCATTTCATTTTTAGATAGAGATTATGACTATGAAGACCTTTCTTCAATATAACCATAGAGACAAACATTAACCAGAGAAGCAGGGACACATATTCATTCTAATCATGTCAATTAAACTAGTAATAATTGCTTTAAACTCCAGGAACTACTTAGTTGTGTCAAATCAGATTAATGTAGCAAAACTCCTGGGTGTAAGAAAAGAAATAACATAGAATGATGAACAGTTATATAAACCATGCTTTTCTTTCGTAGGAGAAAGTAAATCAATACCTTGGAAGTAATCGCAGATCAGATTCTGTCAACTGTTGCTAAGATTCTTTATGTTCGAATCAAAGATGTTTACTCATTCAAATGGTGATCGACTGATAAGACAGGATGACTGGGGAAAAGGAGGAACATTAGCATTCAAACAAGTTAGGCGATAGATTCTCCAAGATGTATGTTTGCCAACACTATTTGATTAAATTAAATGTTCCTTTTAATTGATAACCGCATCGGTATCTCAAAATAAAACATAGATATGGAACGCAAAATGGAATAAAACTATACAATGTGTTTCAGAACTTTCTAGAGACACTTTAATGTGTTCACAATATTATTACTACAAAGTCCGAAAGTCCCCAGCACTACACTCAGAAACTTTTTAGTTTCATTTACTTGTTCATTTTATTTGTATTTGAACAACGCATGGTGCTTGATACCGGTTGAAATTGTACCTAAAGGTATATTAACATAAAACAAACAAATTTATTCAACCTCTCGGTTCAAAATATACATTTTTTTAAAACGGATAATGTCAAATAACTCAAAAACTGTAAACTTTAAAAATTACGAATCACAAAAAAAATTTAGTGATAATTGTATTCAGTTCAATTCTAATCTTCATGTGTGCTAGACAAATACCAGTCTTTTGTCCATAATTCGGTTATACTTTGTCCTACAGAAACAGTTTAAACTATTTCGTTGGTCATTAAAAAAAGTAATATTTTAGTTTCTTGTGAATTCTTTCTAAAGTCAATGGTTATCGAGATATTTAACATGAAACATTTTAAACGGCAGCCATTTTGAATCGAGTGGTTGGACAAATTATTTCTTCTAGTTTGGGGTTGGTGCTATAAAACTTGTTAATTTTTAACGTATCATTATATTTATCAATAATTGTTATTTTTGATTGTAATTTAATTGTATTGTACTTTAATTTATTGTAATAATAATTATTATTCTTTTTGTGATACAAAATGGCACCTGTGTGAAAAACTAGGGACTTTCTAATATTTTATTAATAACATTGTGAATTGTATTTGGCGCAGAAACTGAACTTAATATCATCGGTACAGAGTTCTGAAACAGCCTGTATATAATTTCAGAGTATTTAAATTTACTCACCGTTTGTAGATACGGAAATTAATGGATGCCTTACCTGAAAAATAAAACGGAGTTAGTGAATGAAATAGAGATAACAAAAAAGACATAAGTTCTTTGGAATCAATGGTTTGAAGATTAAGGTTGATAACACAGAGTACAATTGATGCAATTATTATTAAAATGCAGATGAGAAAACATATTAATACCTCCAAAGTACTACTAAGTTCTAATAACTTAAATAGTGAACATAACCTGAAATATAAATACATATTAAAAATGATAACAGGTTTAATGGACTAATTAACAAAATACAGCAAATATAGTATTTTTGAGATACCAGTGAGTAGGTCCACAAACCCATTAATTTCATCCGTTTTGTGTTTAAAAAGAAAAAAATGTATATAAATAATATATATAAGGTCAAGTAATTTTGGTATACGTATTATTTTTAGCAGTTTTATGGAAAGCTAACTAAGTTTACATTACCTTAGGTATTTAGTCAAAAAATTTCACTTCTATTCCTTGCCTTTCTCTCTTCGTTTTAAAACTTCAAAAATGCATAAACCAGATATACTTTGAAGGACCCGAGCGTACATAAGCGAGGTCACCTAGCCATAACTATACAACTTTATAAACCATATACTGTAATATCATCTTAGAGATTAAAATGCGTACTACAACTTCCGTTTCATAAACTTCTCTTATAAACTTAAAAAAGTAAATTTGCCTAGTTAAAAAAACCGGTTGGTCCCCCTAATTAGCAATTTTGAAAATAAAATACTAGAATAAAACATTTTAGTGCTTCAGCCATAAATAAGAAACTCCAACTATAAAAACATTATATTATGTTACAAGTTAAAATTCGTATCACAACATTTTCTAACATATTTCTGTATTACGCCTATTTCAAAAACCCTACATGAAACATTGGATTAGTCAGAAGAAAAATATAATTTAACATTTTGAAACCTAAATATAAGTTTTTATACAAAAATATTATAGTGCTGTTAAAGAGGGACATAACGAAGATACATTAAATTCTCTTTGAAATTTAGGCCTATTAACGGACTTATGAGAACATGAAGGAGCTCTCCTTTTTCGGGGAAGTGCACAAAGTGGAGACCCATTTCACGTCCCTATTATTTGCGACAAAACCCCTTTATTGACAGGTCTATATATGGTAACCTTTTCTCAGTATACCAGACAAATAGGGCATTATTTTGTACATTTCTAAAATAGACATGTCAATAAACCCCTTTAAAAATACAATATTTACAAGATAATTACATGTGAGTTGAGAGTTGTATTTTGTTTTTTTTTAGGTAAAAAATGTGTAAATATTTAAGATTAGAAATATTTGATTTCCTACACATAAATGTACCAAAAATATGAATATATCCCCTATTAGTTTAAAATGGTGGCTGGTGTTTTCATACTAATTAAAATATTTACTACCTCTTTCACCTTGTATTGATATAAATTTAAACGTTTTAAAAACTTGCATGACAAAAAACACAAGTTTTTAGACGAGTCACATTTCTAGACTACAATAAACTACAAGGAAGGTTTTGGGATTTTGCATTTGTTGCCTGAAACTTACATTATAAGTTCACCAGTCAATCTAATTGTTGTTGCCATATATTTTAAATCTGAATTCACTTTAAGGTTTTGTCAATTAATTTTATTAAAGTGTATTTATCAAATAATAATAGTTATGCAATATATTTTGAAGTGATAACTTCTATTGGCCCTTTGGGCTCTTTCGCTTGGCTATGTTTTTGAAATCTCGCGTCACGCAACCTTTTTGCGTAGACACAAGTCAGAACGTACAGAGAGAATAGGCGATACATAGTATATATAGACAAGTAATATTATAATAATATTATATTATAATACGTATGCGAAAAATAGTGACCGTTATAATGTAAGCATTATTTATTTAGTGACTAATGATGTTGAGTGAGATATTAGAGTATGCACTCTACATAGAATTCTAAGAATAATTCAATATGTAAGGGATAATTATAATAATTATTGTTATAATTATTATATTTGTGCGTTTTAAGTTTTTTAAAGAAGATTGATTTTTGTCTAACCTTTAAAACCTTTTGTAAGTTTAGAATTTTTTTACATTTATACATTTTGACAAAGAAATATTTTACATTGTTTTATTTTACTGTAACTTATTATTACTCACTTAAATATAAAATGTAGCTTCATATTACAACAATGGAGGTCATTACACGTTAATGGATTTTCTATTCCTTCAGAGTAGTTTCTTCTAGGCCAGGTGGCTAATGCTTATTCTACTCTTTGGCTTTAATTGTACATGACACGATTCACTGGGGTTTGAGGTGAGGACAAGAGTTGTTAGTAATGTTTCAGACAACTGGCGCAGGTTCAAACCATATACATTAAAAGTAACATAAGATATTTATTCAACAAAAAAGAAAATATCGCGGACACGAGCAAACCGGTAACTTTTGGAACCTCCTGTGAAATTCAAGGAGCATCCGAAATATGTTTCGTGAGTTTCAGGTGTACAGAGATGGTTATTTGTTGTGGGAGAGTTTTGGCGAACTGATTGAGGGAGTAGGGAGGCTAAGGTTGACTGAGAACTGACGAGAGGCCACTTTGATGTTCTCATTCCTCTCACACTTTCTTTACCTGGCAATTCAATGGATATTAGTGTGGAGGAAATACAGGCAGCTTCCCAATCCCAGGTTTCAGACGATGGTCTCTAAATTTCTCATCTTCCAACCCTCATCAGAACAGTGTACATCATCATCTGATGCAGTTCGGTCGCATCCAGAACAAATACCAAAAAACGAGAAAAAAAAGACGAAAGCATTTTTCTAATACAAATCGCGTAAAAGCACATAGGCAAGCGGTAAAAAACCACTGTCTCAAAATACACACAGAATCAGCTAAAATACTTTAAGATGTAACATTTGCTGTAGGTAATATTGTTGCAATAGCGAACATTGTCCTGTCATCTAATAGTATATACTGTATAGACAAGTAAGCTAGTGTAGAGGGAAGAGACGGTACATAATATATTATAATACGTTATTAGAATGATATTATAATTATTGTTATCTCTTACATATTGAATTATTTTTAGAATTCTATGTAGAGTGAATACACTAATACCTCACTCAAAATCATTAGTCACTAAATAAATACTGCTTACATTATAATGATCACTATTGTTCGCATAATTACTATAATTATAATATTATTACATAATAATATTATAATTATAATAATATTACTATATTATAATTATGATATCATTATATTATAATACTATAATTATGGAATTTCAAAATGATATAATATTTTTTGACAATATATTGACAATTTGTTGACCTTTATTCACCTCTAATATTAATACTGATAAAAATATAAATCGGTCATAGAAGTTATCACTTCCAACGTGTGGTCTTAAACACACCCAATGTTTTTCTTTGAAGATTGACTGCGAAAGTGCAACTGTGTGCATTTACAGTCAGATAATGATCATGTGGACAGAGCATGGACTTAGAAGCTTAAGTGAGCTTAGGTTCGCCATTACACGTGATACAAAGGAAGGGATGTGAGGAGTAATCCCATAGGACCAATGTATACATCATGTTTATCCATATGGCTGGAGTACAATGAACCTATACATATTCAATACAACGTTCATACATCAAAATGCAAGCGTAAGTAGAACAACCCTTAGAAGGAGTTAGATCATAGGTTTAGTTAAAGAAAAACATGTTGGCTCGACCTACATGCTCGGATAGATTTATAAGTTCTCATTTACTCTTATAAGTTAAGAGTTAAACAAATTTATTTCCACTTCCATAAGGTTTTAAAGTTTGAAAAATAATTTCACACAAAAGATTTTTATAATACTTAGATACTTTTATAATACCCGTAAAACAACTTTCAACGGGATAACATTTGGGTCTACTAAAGCACTAGTGCGTTTTTACCTCATTTTGAACACACCAAACAAAGTTGTAGCAAAATTGTTCCAGTCAACAGTTTTTGATAATATTTACAATAACTTTGAAAGGATTTGATAAGGTGCCAAATAACGGAGTTTTTATTAGGCCTATGTGTGTACTTTAATTCTACTCTTAGAATGTATAATAACTTTAAACGTTTGCAATATTTTCCACATTAAAAGAGATTTAATTTACAGTATAGAAAATAAAATGTTTAGAATAAAATGTACTAAAATTATATATATATTTTTTTAAATAAGGATGTATGTTAGATATAAAAAATATGGAAATGTTCACTTACCAAACAATTTCAAATTTATTCTCGAAAATGACACAGTAAAAAAATATATCTTGAAAGATTTCGTTCATATAAAATTGTTTTACAATTAAAAACAAACACAAACCTCAAATTTCATTTCATTATATTAAAAAATGTCAGACTTATTAACTTTTTAAATAACCAGTTCTGAGATTAGTCGCACATAGCTACAGGAAAAGTACTTATATAAGCATATATAAAAAGACTTTCATTGACTACACCAGCAATTTTCTATTAATGTTTTAACTTTATTTTCAAGAAAAGTTGAACATATTTACTTCATAATTATTACTACACAAAATATATATTTTTTTAAAGAATCACGTACCACAACATACAAGTATGGTTATTTACATCTGACAGATGACAGAAAAAGATAAACAGCTATCACAACTACCTTTGTCTAGTTAATATAGGGGTAATATAAAATACAAGATAATCATAGAGGTAAATACAACTGTTATTTAAGATTCCACTGATATATAATAAAGATAGGTTCGCTAATGATTTGTATTTTATATGATTTTTTCTGAACGTCCGAAAATTCAGACGAAAGGGTTTACCAAATTCGACCGAAATTTTGTATTTCTACATTTTTATTTAACATCCCAGAAGGAATTGTTGAAAAAAGTGATAAATATATAACCAATCACATATCAATATTTAAGGTTTGAGTTGATTATGGTTTTCGAATCAAATTACGAAGAACATGGTAGATATTTTCATGACTTTTTCTAAATATAACTAACAAAATCATATTATATAAGCGACGGAAACATCCCCTTTAAGTGAAAAAGAAACAACAACAGAAAAGACCAGCTCCTCATAATAGTGCTAAGTTACGAACGTTGATCGCCACTCGCACAACAAAAATACTAATGAAAGAATTTACAAATTTCAGTTTAATCTACATTACAAAATAGAAATCGAGCTATAACAGCTCTAAGCCTTTCTCTGCAACCTGCCTTTTGTATATATTTTCTCTCAGCCAAGATAAAAGGATCTAAAGACTTTGTTTCAAAACTTTTCGGACTCATAAATATTATATACTTTGAAATAAAAGTGTTAGACATCTTATGAATAAATTTATCACTTTTCATTTAAATGAGTGCAAATTCTCTCAGGCATTACTTTTACTAAGTAGATTTTAGGGATTTTTGTTTGGTATTAGCAAAGTGGGTTTGGTTATAAAAGTTATAAAAGCTTAAGATAAGCTTTCGTGTTTTTTTTTACAGTCACAGGAACGTATTGTTACGTTTCGGAGGTGAGAAAACATAATATCAATGATCACACCTAATGTTAGTACAGTCCAAGCCAGCTTGTCAAAAAAGATACAAAAATATTTGTATTTATTTTTCTCTATAAACATGGCTGTCCAAATCTTTACATCAGTATTTCAAAAGCTTATTCTAGTACTAAAAGTAAGGAAAAACTGATTTAAATAATTTATTTTCCGTCTGTCGGCAATTTAATTTTTTACAGAATAGATATCTTTTAGTTTGGATGAGGTATTAAGTGAAGAGTGGTGTATTATACCTTACAGGTTATCATTGCTTAACCATTGACTAAAAATAAATAATAATACAAATATTTTAAATCTTAAAATTAGTAAACAAATAATATAACTAACCAATGAACAACTATACACGTTGGAGTTAAAATAAAAGACAAATAAAATAACTCTGACAGTAAAACATTACAACAAAAATATAAACCTCTCAAGATAATACAAAACAATGTAAAATTTAGTTGGCGGGTAGTTATAATAATATTTGTATTAAACTGTCCCTCCTAAGTGGGGTGAATTTTGTAAGAAATTATTCGGGGTTTGTAACGTATGTCGGTTGCGATGGAGCTCTAACCAATATTTATATTGGGCAGCTAGTGACCCGCCATCATCAGGAAACCAAAAATATTTTTTTTATTATACCTGAGGATGATGACCATGTCATCGAAATGTACATAAGGGTAAGGTATTAAACTTAACTTACAATTTAGTTGTTTAGTTATAGTTTTTGCTCCTTGTTTTGTGGTTCGGGTTTTTATTTAATTAAATCAGTGTGATTTTGTCGCCACAGTGCTCTTTTATTTGTTTAAACAAATGTATTTGTGGTAATTGTCTATACAGGGTGAGTCACTGCTGACTACATTAATTTTAACAGTTGATTCTACTTATCAAAAGAAACAAAAAAATGTATTTAAGCTCTTATCTGACCTTAACCGTTTAGCAGTCATGGCGTATTTTGTGATTTTTTTTTTCAAATTACACGACTTGGTACTATTAGTTTGACGGTAAAAACCACACTAATATAGTTATGACATGGAAAGTAACACCATTTGAAAGAGTATTAAATTTCCTATAAATTAAACATAGTACCCAAATAATAACTCCTTATACAACATTTTTTAAATAACTTTAAAGTTAAAAACTATTGCTACAGACTTTTCCTTTAAAATTTAAGGCTCAATTAAATCAGTTAAATTTTTCGTATTCTTATGTTCAATTACATAAAAAACTTCCTTATTTATTTATCTTTAAAATGATATATAAATATTAAGGGGTCATACATGGAAAAAATGTTGAAATTTCATAAAAATGTTGTTTAGGTACAGCATTAGGATTTGTCGTATTGGTTCTAAACACCAAACTACTTACTGTACCTGTAATTTCTTTACCAGCTAAATCTGTTAAATGTTACTATAGTAATTGTCTACAACATCCAGGGTAAGCCTAAAACGAATATAATCGTGTTATGGTTGTAGTAATTCTAACCATAGAATTAGAAAACATAAGTTTCGTTGTTGTCAACACTGTGCTCGGCAGAGAGAGATGTAAGGAATATGGCCGTGACTGTTCTGTTAAAAGATTGTCTCAGAAGTTATGTAACAAAAGGTAATGTTAATTTAATATTACTCAAATAAATGAGTAGTTTCTCAACTAATGTTCTAATAATGATTGATGAAGAACCCTCCTTCACTATATACAAAGATATAACAATGGTAACTGACTACAATGCCCAATATAATCGTTAACCCAAATGTATTTGAGGTAATTGTCTATATAAGATTAATGGAAAATATAATCTGGTTATTGTAACAGGTTTGTCTACAACACCCCAGGTAAGCCTGAACCAAAATGTAATTATTATAATTTTCTAGAACATCCGAGGTAAGCCTAAACCGAAGTATAATCATGCTAATGGCCTACAACATTCAATGTAAGCCTAAATCGGTATTTAATTATTGTAATATTTGTCTACAACATCCAAAGTAAAACTAAGCCAAAATATAATCATGCTATATTATGGTAATTGTCTACAACATCTAAGGTAAGCCTAAATCAAAATGTAATTATGGTAATTGCTACTAAAAATACACTACGATTCATTTTCTAGAAATGAATTGGTTTGTGGTGTAGAAATAATTATACGAGTATAAAGAAGATTGGCTAATTATTTAAACCAAATGACTGACTAGTTTGTATTTATATACAGTTTATAACCTCAAAGCAAATATTATTACGTATATTATAGCATACATTAGTTCTATAACTCATATTTAAAAAAAAATACTTCATAAGAAATTATAACACCAAACTGTAATCTACAGTTTGTTTAAGTAGGTATTACAGATGATGGGAGAAATCCGCTGTTAAACAAATAGGTATCTCTTCTTTAAATTTATATAAACAAATATATTGATGATAAAAGGTTGTATTTATATAATACTAGGGGAGACCCCTGCATGCTCCGCACGCCAACCCCCAATAGTTAAAAGAACCAGCAAGGCTCAGGTCTACACGTTAAAACCCTAACCTAAAAGCTAGAAATACAAAAATAATTTCTTCAAATTTTGAAATCAGCTGTTAATGGAAATATTGGAGCTAACAGCTATATTATCTGTTATTTTATTCAATTGGTTGCTATGGTAATAAATGTATATACATGTGTTGGTTTTTCATTCTAGATCTAACCTAAAAATTTTTTCCGACTAAATTCACAAATAATATTGAAATAAAAAAAGCATTTTTATCGAAATGAATTATAGCCTATTTTACTCAGGGATAGTGTAGATTTTTAATAGTAAAACTATTTTTCAATTGGTTCAGTCGTGCCAGAGATTACCCCCTACATACAAACAAACAAAAAAAAAACAACTTTACCTCTTTATAATATTAGTATAGATATTTTATAACCTAAACGCAAATATTATAACGTAATTTGTAGCGTACATTAGTTCTATAGAGTACGATTGAATTTGTAAACATAACCCGAGGGTAAAATCAGCTGTTATATATGATACTCACATAGTAGGCCTACGTATGTTTGGACGTACACTCGCTTTTATAGGAGTTGATACCATTGCAATATTATGTAATACCATCAAGTTGATAAAATATCATATTATATAATAATGATACATATTGACAGAATTAATCAAAACAAAGAAAGTGTCATAATATAATAATATACTCTACATCTTGGCGCAGTATTTACTTTGATTGAAGTTATACAATCCGCAACGTCTGTTGTTTTATTTATACACATTTTATTTCACGAAGTATCGTCTTCAAGTCCCAGGATTACAAATTCTTTGAAAACTTTCTCCAGTTCATAAATATGAGATAAGGTAAGTTTTGGATTGTAGCAACAAAACTACTTCGACTTATGAATAAATTTCGCAACCTTTTCATTTATGTGCATAATCAGCCTTTGTACTCAATAGTGAATTTTGTTATTGTATTTAATTATATCGTTGTTTATAAGTTAATTTGTGTAGCTAAAAGTACATAACCAAATACACCTTAAATAATATTATTTTATATACAAAAAAGTTATAATAATTCGAATTTATGCATTGAAATTATATTTTGTATCCTGCAAAAGTTCGATACATTTTTTGTTTTCTTTTTGTTTTCAATCCTAAAAGTTGAATCGACACTATTTTTTAAGAGCATCAAAAGGAAAACCATCAAGAATAATATAAATTACAGAATTAAAAATAATAATATTACCTTGTTAGGTCCGTCACGTGACTTCTAGTCGTTTATTCCTTACGACATGTTTCGGAGCCGAAACTCCATTATCAAGTTATAATCACTCCGAAGAGATCGTCGCACATTAAAATAAATAAAACATATACACACTTACATATCACACCAACACATAAACACAATACAATATCGCGCTTGACATAAACTTAGGTGCGCAACCTATCATTGTTGGTTGAATACTGCCGGTATTGCGTTCAAGGATCTTAACGATGTTTATCTCTGTTTGTCTTCTGTAAATATTTGATGGCCGTATCATATAAATGGTGAGAGTGAAATGAAAGTTGGTCATTTAAGATATCGTCCGGTTTATTTTTGAATGCTTCATAAATTTTATACTCTTCCTTAGCATTCCTTAGTCTACCTTTGCCGCAAATGTGTAGGGTTTCTACCGAAGCGTGGAAGTCACCTGGGCTATGTTTGTTTTCGGCAAGGTGACGAGCGTAATTGGAATTGTTAATGTTGGACTTATTGTTGGGAAGATGTTCCTTGTAACGTTCGATGAACTCTCTCCCTGTCTGACCTAAGTAATATTTACTACAATCCTGGCAATTGATTTCATAAACTCCGGACATTTTTTCAATTGAGGTGTTGGTTTTACGCCTAAGCAATTTTGATAGGTTACGACAATGATAGGTTGCGCACCTAAGTTTGTCAAGCGCGATATTGTGTTTATGTGTTGGTGTGATATGTAAGTGTGTATGTGTGTATATGTTTTATTTATTTTAATGTGCGACGATCTCTTCGGAGTGATTATAACTTAATAATGGAGTTTCGGCTCCGAAACATGTCGTAAGGAATAAACGACTAGAAGTCAAGTGACGGACCTAACAAGGTAATATTATTATTATTAATTATAATAGTGACTTGGTACCACAAACATGCTAATCAAATTACAGAATGTTTGAATAAATACAGTTCATGCAACCATCTAAGATAAAGATAATTTAAAGAAAAATAAAGAAATTACTGTTCTTGCGTTTAAATGTCTATGGATGATTAATTGAACTAAAGAAGTAATTATCTGAGCATAGATCTAATTATCAATCATGTTTCAACATATGGTATAAGGTGTGTGTAAAAAAATACGGAACGATTCGATGTCTCGGCTTCTAATAAAGTAGAAAGTTTTAATAGCAAGGAATTTCTATTTTGTATATCTTGGTGGTTAACATCATGCATTTTCAAATATAGAGACCAACTTTAAAACGTGTAATGAAAACTTATATTTTGTATACATTTTTTGGACTGTATAATATAATTTAAAGACTTATTTTAATCTTTACGTTCATTTCTAATAAACTCAACAGTTTGGAAAAGCAGCTGATGTTTATTTAATGCAGTCTTAAAACACTTTTAGTAATTTTATGTATTAAATAGTGAGCTCACGTTTGTGGGACTGAAACAATATGATCCAACCCGCAGAGCATCCCAGTTCTCCCGTGTTTGAGATCAATGTTGTGACGAAGTTGATGGTTGATGCGTAATGTAGAAAAATAGTTTAACTTACCAACAACTATTTGTTCCAATGAACTTCAAAATCAGAATTATTTTTTTTTTATGAATTCAAATAATATGTTAAGTTATGGCTATTTATTTTTATTTCTAGATATGTTTAAATATTTTTTCTCTCGGCCGTGCGCCCCTGGGAGCTTGCGTCCATAGGCCCGGGCCTATTGGGAAATCCGGCCCTGCTAATTATATAAGAATAATTGTAATTATGTAATATCAAACATAATAATTACAAACATCAATCAAAATAAAGTTAATTGTATTTACTACGTAGTTCAAGATTATATAAATTATTATCTATATGGTAATTATTGATACCAAGCAGAACACTATATTATATAATAAATATATAAACTAATAAAATTAAATATATTTTTTGGAACAAATTTTGCAATGGCATGAGTTTGTTTCTGAATTATATTAAATACATTATTTTTAAAATAGCGTTTTAAAGTGTTGTGTGTATCCAGTAGGGTACTAGACGGTACCAGTCTAGTGTACCACAATTAAAGTGTATTATACTTTAAAATAAATGCATTATTATGATTCAATATTGTTGTTTTAATATTACAAATAGTTATAATTTATATGTTTGTATTGGGTTTTCGTCATTTTTTGTGTAGCCTGGCGATGTAGTTGATAAAATTAGGTTTATGATAGAAATTAATAGTTTTGAAAATACCAGAATAAATAAAATTAAAGAAATAATAATAAATGACAAACATTTAATTAAACCTCCAAATTATCTAGCTATACATTTCATAGCTATATCTAATCTTTACATTATTTAGTTCTTATCATTGCCACAGCTTTAACAATGAACTCACTAATATCACCCCCTTTTGTTGCTTCAAGGGTATCGTACAATGACATCAATCAGAGAGTTCTATAGGAAATTCCTTTTTACTGCCCCTCGAGACTTGTAACAATGCTGGGAAGATTGCAACCCTCGAGATCAGGAATATTTGCTGGTAAAGAAATTTAAACTTAACAATGAATTTGCATTGAACCTCGAATAGATCCCGGGAGAGAAGTTCGTTCCCAAATGGTATAGCTTTCAAGAAATACAACCGGTAATGAGATATTATTGTTATATTCTTTATACATTTTAATGAATCTGAGATTCAGAGAGAAATAAAACTTACATAAAATACTGTTTGAATATTGAAATGTACGATTTTAGAATTTTGAGATATTAATATAAATCGAATTTAAGGTTATACAATTTGTTTATAGTTATTTAGCTTCGAAAGTAAATAAAGCGTTTTGGAATATTGAAACAAGGTTACTAAAATAAAATATGATACTTGTATTCAGTCTTAGACATTAACTTGGATTTTAGTTAAGGCAGGAGTTCATAAACAGTGTTCGAGAGATATGTTTGGATATTAAAAAAAAATATATTTCTTCGTAAAGGCGTAAAGAATTCTCGAAGCAATTAAAATATAGTTATAAAATCAGCATTTTCGTAAACAGGTTATAGGAACAACCATGTGGATGATATGTTGTATTCTTTCTATACAAAATATATGGGGGGGAAACATTTCTAAAATATTGTGTCTAGTCAAGATGTTTCCAATAAAAAATTAATATTTAATATAATTGATGGTCTTGTGGGTGTTTTAGAGGTTAGACTCAGCATGTTTAAGCCAATATTAACCAGGTAATAATAACAACAAAATTACTAATTAGATATACATGTAATGTAAAATCTAAATTTATTAAAACATTTTATAAATTGTATCCCACTGAAACTAAAAATAATGTACCTACGTTTTCCTCAAGTTTGCTGCTCATAATTTCCCATCGAAACGTGAAAACAAAAACTTAGGTTTTGAGATATAATATATAGAACGTATGTGAGCTCATTTTACCTCAAATATTGGCTACGAAAAATGGTTAGACGCAAATAATGGAAGTGCATAGTCTTTATAACTTTATTATATATAGGCTTATGTGATAAGTTTCAGGTATCTAGGTTCCTAGCAGTTTAACAATTGTTTTTATTGGTAGTTATAATTTTTCACTAGTTAGACTCAATAATAGAACGTAAATTATTTTCTTCTTGCATTTACATAATAACAATATGTACCATATTTCAGGTATTTGGCTTATAAGAAGTTAGACAATACAACTTATATTTATTGTACAGGGGTAGACACCCCGTTTTAACCCTTTTACGGTTGTGGCTGAAATTAGATAGGTTTACTTTTGCTATGTCACAGTTTTGTAATAAATGTACAAAATTTCAGATATCTAGCTTCAAGGGAAGTAAATTAATGAATATTTCTTGTTTCAGAGGTTGTTATCCCCTAAAGGTGTTTATCCCTAAAACGCAAATAATCGAATGCGCGGTATCTTATTGTTGTATGTATCACATAAGACATATTTTTTCAGAATTTCAGTTCTATTTTAAAGGATTAAAACTGTATTGTTTTAGGGTAGTTACCATATTTTGAAGCACTAAATGTAAGTTATCGAAAGAGTTTATATATTTTTAGCCCCCCCCCCATGTGCTAATTAACCAATATTGTAAACGCTCTCCAAACACCCATACAATTTGGATTATATATACTCACATCCTTTTTTATTTATAATAAATAGATTCCTCAAAATGAAACTATTCATAAGCATGTAAAAAATATTGTGCCAAATTGTCACTGAAAAAATAATAACAATAAGAAGTCAAAGTGTGTATTTTCTATTTGAAAATGTATTAAATGTTCTCATGGACTACTTGACAATTACCAAATATATATCAAAATTTTGACAAAAATAATTAAAATTTAGCATTTTTTTAAATTGCGTTATTAGTTATGTTTGGATATATTTATAAATATATGGTCTAAATCGATCAAATGCCCTTTTACCTTAACTACAAACCGATATACAAAATTTTGTTCTACACTTTTGACAAAGTTGTGAATAAAGGAACTTACTGCATCCCTTAATTGACATAATGTAAATATTTAAGATTTAAGACAAGTAAATATCTAATCTTTATACAAACATCAATGTGAACTACATAACTTAAACACAATCATGTAATGTATTTCCCTTAACATTCTTGAGCAAACAGCGT
This sequence comes from Philaenus spumarius, assembly GCA_018207615.1. NCBI lineage: Eukaryota > Metazoa > Arthropoda > Insecta > Hemiptera > Aphrophoridae > Philaenus > Philaenus spumarius. The sequence goes on from JAGFPH010000006.1 coordinate 1,584,889, forward strand.
ATTAACCACTCCGTTAAAACACTTGGATTTACTGTAATAGTTCATCCCCTTTATGTAAAAAGAAATAATAAAGAAAAACTAAAGAACCAATTCCTCACAATAAACCTAAACTGCCGTATACATGTTGATCGACGTTCGGACAGAAATACAAACGTATAATCCACAAATTTCAGCTCAATCTGAAATTCAAATTGCAGAACAGGTCTAATCCTACTGACTAACCTGTATTTTGTAAATATATTTTGTCTCCGCTCAAGTAAAAGGATCTAACAACTTTGTTTAAAAACTGTTCGGACTCATAAATATTAAATACTTTGTATAAAGTGTTAGACATCTTATGAATATATTTAGTTCTTTTCATTTAAATGAGTACACATCCTTCTTCACAATACTTTTACTTAGAAGATTTTAAAGATTTTGGTTTGGTATTAGCAAAGTGGGTTTAGTTATAAAAGATATGTTTGGAGATGGGGTCTTTTTGTTTTTACAGTTACGGGAAAGTATTTTTATCTTTTGAAGGAGGGCAAACTTAAAATCAAAGAAGAAAGGTTAAATAATATAATAGTGGTAAAGGAGTTAATAGATTTATAAAAAAATGTGATTGAAAAGATGGGGAAATGCAACTTGAAAATTGGTTAGAAGGATAAAAAGAAAAAAAAATAGATTTTGATACACAAGGTAACTTCTTGAAGAAACTTTTAGAATAATTTAATTAAGAACTAAATTCTTGTATATTTTCTTCAAGCAACAAATAACAGATTAAAACTTACTAAATGTTTTATAGTAGATAATGGATTTGAAAAAAAAATTCTGAGAATAAACCAGTGTTTCAACGATTTGTGCCACCAAAAGCTCCTAGAATCTTTAATAAACATTATTATTATTTAAAATCAGAAAAAAGTTATTTATTTTTAATTTCTAAAATGTTGAAAGGTTAACTGCTTACCATTTAACTAAAAACTACTTTGATTTTGACGAAATTTTCATTGTTGTGTTAAACAATGGGTGACGTAAAGCTTTAGGATGAAGATGTTTCTACTATCTGGATACTGATTGAAAAATTAAACAAAATCGCAAAAATCCGCCGGTTTGATATTTTTAAAATTCAAGCAACAAAATTTATTGTTTCAGTATAATAGGCCTGACATAAAATCTTGCAGCTAAGCTGGTTTTTCGAGACAGACTTTTTATTTGTTATTTTATGTAATTAGTTGATATGGCAGTGCAGATAAAAAATGCTTTTGAAGGTTATGTCTATACATTTTTTAAACAATTATCAAACTAATCCAAATTCTGTAGCATTTCACCAAATCTCTATCCTGAGCACATGATCCTCTGAAAGTGTTTCTGAAAGTTTGACGTGGCAAAAATATTTCTAGATTATTAATATGAAGATAATTTATTGTGTAATTGATTAAAATAGATAGTAAAGAAAATTCTGGAATATATTCCAATTGTTTTCATACATAGGTAACTACTCTCACCACACGTGTGACATAAATCTAAGGTCTTTATCAATCTGTTTTGAAGTGTGGTAGAGTATTTAATCCTGTGGATATACGTCGAGTAATACCTCATCCAGAGTTGAGGGTATTAAAACATTTCCCTCAAGGGGTGAAAGTAAAGCGAGGTAAATTTATAGGCTTTGTTGGAGGAGGATAATTAGTTTAAAACTTTGCAAAAAGAGAACAAAGGGTAAAACGTACCCTGGTTGTAATATAACAAAACCGATGGTTTTTATACGACGCGTGTTTGATGTGCATTAAATCTGTGTTGTAAATTTGATTATGTTTTATTTTCTATATTTATTTGCAGTAGGTTATCTGAATTCTACTGGTTCCAACAGACCCAGACTATTAGAGTACGTTTAGCGAGCAAACAAATGATGTTTCTTTCAACTGGAACTTTGAAATTTCTTCAAAAATATTTACATTTATGACACTACGATTTAAAAAAAACCCTCGATATAGTGGGGTTTCAGTTGGACCTAAAAGTTTCCAAATGAGAAACTAAGGTCTGTATAAACAGCTGACTATGTCCATCAGTTTAAAAACAATAAAATAGACAGGCAGTGTACAAAATGTATTTTTAAAATGAGTAAGTACATTTATTTTAAATTTTAATAAAAACTAACTTTTGGTTGAGTATATATATAGACACAAACACGCACACAAGACAAGTTAAACCTATACACATATTGTTGGGTTGATAAAATTAATCAGAAGTGGCAGTATAAAGTTTTCATTTTACATAATATTACAAAAGTCTATAGAGTATAAAAGTAACCTAATCATGCACATAATACAAGACCTGGAAGTAATCAATATGTTACTTTCTTGTACCTAGAACTGGTTTCATTTTAAAAGCAAAATTTAATCTACCATCTATACGTTTCTTTAAGATGATCAAAGATGCTGGATTCTATAAAATTATAAATTAAGCCAGTGCTTGGATATGTAAATAATTTAAAACATAAAATTGTTAATATAAAAAAGACCGATCGCGTGTACAGGATTTTTCAGAAATCTCTACCAATTCTGTTCAGTACTGCTTCTATTATTAAAATTTCCGAAAGTTCATAATTTTTTGCAAAGCAGACAATAGATTTTTTTATTTATACATTTTATTTTTTAAAACTGATTGATATGTGATGACCTCAACTAGCCATAAGGTGCATAATGTACACTTATTAACTGTGTTTTAAATACGATGTTGTATGTTGTAGTTTTTTGTGGTTTACCTAATGTTTTGGCGACCTCCATTCGACGAGAGATTTCTGATGATGGCGTAGACATCCTGAAACGCGTCAAATAAGCCACAAAAAGACGCCACTGACGGAAAAATATAATGTATTGTACTATTATTTTATAAGGTTTTATACCAAAAAGTTTTATAAAACTAAGCCCAAACTATAGAAAAATAATAAATTTTTCCCAACCACGCAATTAAAAATGGCAGACATATAAATGGTGCTTATAAAATAGCTTGAAAACCATTACCTTTAAAAAAATTACAAGCCATTAGTAAGTTTCTTTTTAGTTACAAATATAATTGTTTCTGCATATTTTTCTGTAATCCGAAGGATAACTGACTTAATAATAAAAACAAAACTGACATTTTCTTCTTGGAACTTGTCTAATGCATTCAAAATTAGCATATAACCAACATATTTTTAAAGTCATTTTTAAAAACATCAACTATTTAATGACTTTTCAGAATCTGTTTTAAAATTATTGTTTTGTAAAGCTATTTCTTTCGAGATACTTAACGTCAAACAGTTTTAAACAGCAGCCAGTTTCATTTAGGTGTTTAGAAACAATTGATATATTGTAGATTGTCTTTTATGCTGCACACAAAATGTCTACTTCTTAAATCAATCCGTTTTTTGAGATACAAATAGCGAAAAAAGAACTGTGAAATGATTGTAGGATTAGCGACCTTATATAGGCCTATCTATAAACTGTTTTATATTTAGAAATTGAACACATGTAATAGGTATTACTTGAATATTTTATAACTAACATTTAAAAACTCACCCTGTGAACTGCAGAATTGTACTCTGAGATGGAAAATGTGTCCACGATAGAATGGAATCGTACCAGCTTCTTATTCGGCGGTGATTTCTTGAGGGGACAAAAGGAGCACATATCGGGGGGCATAGTGCAACCTCTACTGGTACAACAGAACCAACTCACAATGTATTTGGTGGGAACACTCACTTGGTAATTTAGTTTCACTTTCTGTTTTAAATGTTCACGTTTTTTTAACTATTAAAACAGACACTTTTGGTCCCAATGTAATAAGAAATGTTTATTTTTGATTATAATATAAGCTTCAAATTTACAGTAACTTTATTAAATAAAAAAATACCTAATTAATATTCCGTAAGGTAGGCAACGACTCCTTACGTATTTTGATGTAAAAAAAAAAATTAAAAAAGAATAACAATATTAATGTTTAAAACCTAGACTTGACCACGACAAAACTGAATTGAAATGAAAATTGGATTAAGTACCGCTTACAGGGCACTTACCTTATAAATTGTTTAAAGTAAGTTTCCGTGTTTCAAAAACTATTCTTTTAAGTTATATATCGATACAAGTAAACATATCTGAGACAATCTACGGAGACATACATTAAATGGACGGACGTTTATAAAAACTAAAATAGTTACAAAATTAGTTCTTTATTTTCTATAGTTGTTATATACCGATTAAAACGTTTAAACGTTTCGGAAGAAATCTTTGGCAAACTAGGTACTCTTTTATAACGTGGAGAAAAAGGTGAAAGATGACAATGTATTGAAATTAACCAAATGAACCCATTCATCGATACCGATTGAAAAAGGTAGGCTTAAACAAAACAATGTTTATTTATCTTTCCAAAATTAGTTACCAAATACACGTTTATTTATTGGATTGTGTGCGATCAAGCAATTTCTTTAGCAATGGGAAATTTGATATAAATAGCTTTTAAAACGGTAAAAACAATAGACGGTGCTATGTAGAAAAGGTATACCAATAGAGTTGTGTTTTTACGCATCCAAAAAGTAATAAAATAATAACCTTGCATTGACGATAACATCAAATCAAATCACAGCTCCTAAATAAAGTTTTCTTACGTAAAAAACCTAAACATTTTCAGTTTCAAATTCACATATTTATTAAATTATTTGTTCTTTCTGCAAATTTACTAAACGTACAAACACCATTTAATAATAATAATAATCAGAACTTTAAAAGTTTAAATGTTTACGATTGTAAATAGTATACGAGTACGGATTTCGTCCAACTACCCTACAACGCATTCTAGCAGAATATCAGCGAACTACGTCGACAGATTTTCACAGTATTGATTCCAACCTTCACTGACCTTCCGTATAAATCCGCTAGTGGTGCAGGTCTTGACTTTACGCGAGACAACTAACCCTCGATAAAAGTGTAGATTGTTTTCAAATCGCAGTCGTTGATGTTTTCATTAATATATCAAGAGTTTACTGTTGTTTATATACATAAATATGTGAATATTATGAATAAGTATGTTGTAATAGTGTAGGGATTTAACACGCTAACGAAGTTACTGTTGAACTTACATAAGCCTAAGCTTATCTATCGAGGAGAAAAATAATGTCTTTTTTTAAACAATTGAAATACAATATATATTGCTTTAAAATTTACAAACACCGTAATCCATATAAATAACAGTTGCTTTAATTCTGTTTCAGCCACATACATCATACATCTATCAAGATTGTCTTCGAAAATAGAAGTTTCATACTACGACCTCAGGTTTTATTTAGTTAAAGAGAAATATATTTCGGAACGTTTTAGTTCAATTCAGTCTCTAACGGATTATATTATCTGCAATGTTATGCAGAGGTTTTTTCTTCATAACGTAATCACGTCATGCCAATTAGACTAATGCAAGTCTCGCCTCGAACCTGTGGAACTGTGTTGGATCTCACAAAAGATCATATATGCAGAAAGCCCCACTGTTATTCTAAAAAGTTTAACGCCAACAACTGCTGTGTTTAACTAATTGTAGTAGATATTTCGTAGTAATTTTATATTTTTCTATTAAAAAAAAATTGGCCTACCCGTTCATTTAAGTCTCTTTGGCTATAGATATATTTGTAAAGTTGCTTTCTCAAGTATTCCAGACGAAAGAACTAATCAAAGAAACACAATAAATGGCAGTACAACAATTAACACGTTTAACCGTAGCGTCGATGAAATCTATGTCATTCTTCGCAGGGAAAATATATTAACTTCCTTGGGGGAGTTATTGTAATGGGTATGCATTTGAAATAAATATTTTTAACAAATTTAGATGTTTAAATGTCACTAAAATAGTTTTACACCATTAAAACCAGTGTGTGGTGTGCGTGCCTGCGTGCGTATGTACGTATAAAAACATTTATCCTGCACGAAATCTTACGAATGACAACGACTAGGTTGGGTCAATCGAAGAGTACACACGTCAATATAATCTGTTTGTAAGTCAATATTTATCTACTCATGCCCATTATGATCGAAAAACACAAATACTAAGAAACAGTTTACAAATCAAACATAATATCTACTAACTCCACTTGGATCTGATCAAAACTTTTCACCGTTAATATGACCTAAAAAAATGATTTATTATTTGAAAGTTATATTTACTTGTATAGCAATACAAAAAGTGAACCTGGGCTTTAAGGTACATAACTTGAAATAATGTAGGCCTACAATATACAATAGTTGATCGATATATGAACGATTATTATTCTCATATTCTGAATCTATAAGGATGGCAATAACAATTATTACAAAGGTAAAAACTATTATTTTTCCGTGTTCTTTGTTTAATTACTGTATATGTAACCGCACTTCTAGGAAAATATCATAAGGGTAATTAATTTTAAAAGTCAGCAGATTCAGTTAAATTACCCACAAAATATGATGTAAGCCTATATGTGTGATTGCTATTAGCAATTAAAGGTTAAGTTTACTGTAATTTTATTTGACAAATTTTTGTGTCAGTTAGCACGATTCCGACTTGAAAACTAAAAATATGATTAATTAATACAATTGTAGCTTATCTCGACGAAGATGCATTGCGGTTATTTTTACAATAATAAAATTATAAACCTCTGCTGACTACAATGTTTATTATACCTAAAACTAAATATCTATTTATAATGAATGGTTAGCAAGTTTTCTTCAAAATTCACATTTCCAAAAGGACTCTTTTTGCAAACTAATAAACTGCAAATACAGGAGGTTGTGTTTAGTTTACAATATTAAATCAATCGAGTTTAGATACAGGTATTTCTGATGCACGCATGTAAATAAAGGGGTAGTTACATAAATAAAATATAAAGAAATATATACATTTGTATGTCCAAAAACGCTTTTTTTATTCGTGAACTGCCATTTCTTATTAAATAATGTATATCACAAGCGCGGCTAAATCGATTGGGTTGAAAAAGCACGGTATTCATAATGTAAAGATTTAGTTTAGAAAATGCAATCACCTTGTTCCAACAATTCGTTTCAAATGGAGGCCGTTTATAAGTGATTAATGAGAATAACTAAAAAAAACGTTAATTTGTATGAACAACGTCAAGAGTAAATTAGTGTAGCCCTTTTGATGTACCATAGTAGACTATAGTTGTCAAAATTATAGAATAAAGGGTTATAGTAAAACATTTGAACAATGATATAGCCAACTGCTCTTAGTAATTATTCACAACATTGATCGCTGTTTTGTTGTTACCGTTTGTTCGATAAGTTTGACAGTTATACAATTCTATAGGAAATGGCCTATGACAAGATACTATTGAATTTTTTGGAACGAAGTTCCTTAACGCGGGTTGCGGTAGGCGTTAACAAATAGAAAATGTAATGCGTAACGGAAAAAGTGTTATTAATTGGTTGCTATGGCAATGACAAATATAAAATACGAGTAACCAAAAAGCGTTATCGAATTGGTTGCTACGGCAATTAATGCAAATACATTCATGAAACCTGTGTTTTGGTTTATACATTTTAAATTAAAAGACGATCGGTTCCTTCCGGCGTAGTTCAGATATTATCGACATGCGCTGAAATACATTCAATAAACATAAAATGTTGGTTCATCAGTCTAGGTCTAACCTAAAATTATTGTGTGTTATAAATAAGTTATTTTACCTGCCTTAACGGCAACATACATACATAATTTTAGGTTAGGCCCAGAAAGTGATTTTAAGTCTAGGCCTAACCAAAAATCATTGTATGTATGTTGCCGTTAAGACAGGTAAATCAAATTAAACATACACACAATAACTTTAGGTTAGGCCTAGACTGATGAACCAACATTTTATGTTTATTGAATGTATTTGAAATGAATGGACGTTTAACTGTGTTTACCAACTTAGCTTTGATGTTATAATTAATTCTACACCTTTATTATAATAATATTAAACGTATGGAAACGGTAAATATTTGTATAAAAAACAAACTAATATAATACACGGCAATTGAAAGTTTAAATTATGTGAGTATGTTGCCATTAAGATTGGTAAACAAATTTAAGAAAATGCGTGAAAAACATCGTTCCTAACGACTTTTTTATAAAAGTTTACTGGTTTTTAGTTAGTTTTCATTTAAAATTATATTTTTCGTACTAGATTTTTACATTTATGATAACCGTAAAATATCCACTCAATCGGTTAAGCCGTTCTAAGCACATGCATTATTTAGTAAGGAAAATGGGAACGCTTTTTCTCTATTTTGATTCTTGTAAACACCCCCTAAATTACTTCCGCGCATTAATAACGCCTTGTACAAATAAAATGTTCTATTTAAATATAGAACCTACAAATGATTGAGTACCAGCTTATTATTTTGGAGTAAGCAAGAGGTTTCTTCACGTTGTACTATAGAAAATATTTAATGCGTAATATTTAATTTGAAAAACGAATGTTACAAAGATTACATATTTCAAAAATCAAACCATAGTAGTTTTATAATAATACAATATTGTGAGTAGGCCTATATTGTAAATAGCCAATTTTAGAAGTACTCTATAACTCAAATAGAATAATTTACATTTTTTGATATTGTGTATATTATTTGATACAAAATATGTAAATTCTATCTCTTGCCAAGGTAAACATTTTAACATAAACTAATGTGTCCTTGAGTCCACTGCATAGTTTCTTAATTTATTATGATAATCAAATAGTTTAAACAATCAGTATTTGAACCAAAAAAGGTTTCATGACCCATTTAGACATACTGGAGACTTATAATAGCGGTGTGTCCAGTACATGATTTTAATTGTCGGGTGGTTTGCCAAAATGACGCGACGCCAAAAGTAGGCCTAACTGTTTCGTAATACAGTGTTTATCTAAATTGTTAAAAACTTGCAAACTTGTCCTTTTTGTACTATCGTAATCATATACTATATGATTTAGTTACTATTTTTTTATAAAAACTATCTAGTAAGCGCGATATTTATAAAAAAATCATAGTAAGTATAGATAAGAATAGTAAAATATCTGACTTCTCATTTGAAAGCTTCCATTGGACTACATTACACAGAAAATATAAATAACTTCGTTTTAATATAGGCCTACTAAATGTTCATAAAATGTATTTTTTCTGAAACATTTCAAATGTGATACGTTTAGTCCACCCAGAAACAATAAATGTACATGGCCTGAAACAATAAATGTCCCTATCTAACATTATATTGTCAATAAGAATAAAAAAGGGGTTTGGCTAACATTCTTGCGGGTATTGTCGAGGGACAAAACGGAAAACCTGCTCCCTAACTATCTTTTTTAGTTGTAAAACTCTGAACAATCGAAAGAATTGCTAATCTAAAACAGACACTTCATAGCTTTAAATATGCTCTGGTTCTGTTCAAACACTAATTTTGAAATAAAATAAGTTTACCAACACGATCTCAGTGGAAAATGTTGTACAATAAACGTCCTGAACACGAAAACATCACAGAGAATAGAAACTGAAAACGTTATTTCTACACGGTATTTCATTTGTGTTTGAATGTGGTGGCATCATAAAATCTGGCTCCGGGGAGTATAGGCTGTCGTGGGACGCCTGAGTCTAAACACTTATCTTTTATGGGTACGACCAGTTTAATAACGTATGACTCCAGGCCCATATACTGATGTGGGTAGCCTGATTCTACACACCTGTATTTTTATGAATACACCCTAGTTGTACTTCGCAAAAACTTTACTTTATTATAGTTAAACTAATTAAGATGGCGGTATTGGGTGAGCTTAGAAGCTTAACATCCGTACTGAAGGAAGCTCGTTGTCAAATCTTCGCTGTTCTTCTGTTTATTACCGGCAACAACCATGGTCATTGTTTAATTTATCAATATTGATATTTACCATTGCTTGCTTGAGAACTGGTTTAGCTGCTTAGTGGGAGAATTAAAAATAAATGATCGTAATCAGACATAACAAGAAAATTAACTTTGATAAAAACAACTGCATAAATCAAAAAGGCAGTACAGAAACAAATAATCAACTGTCTATACACAAATACTTATTTCATTTAAGTAAGGAGGAATTAAATCAAATTAAACGTATTAAGTCAATGCTTAAATTTTAAAAATTCAGAAAAAGATAAGAAACTTCTCAGTCAGTAGACGACAAAACTGTTTTTAGATAAAAAGAGTTTGTCAATTGTCGGTCTTCACTGAAGATGGCTGCATTACAGTTAAAACGCGACTGAGTAAGTACACGTGTTTTGTTTGAAAACATACGTTTTTTTTTTGTTTCTATCAAGTAAAGTACAACACATATTTATATTTTTCATCAGTTGAAGCATAAAAATTACTATAAAATAAAATATCATTCAACACAATTAAATTGTATACTATTAATCAAGGTGATTATGTTTTTTAATTTATTAAGACCTGACGATACTCAAGTAAAATAGGTCGAGAGAACAGACAATAAAAAGAATTAACAATATTAATATTGCTGATTTCACAACTAATCCAAATAAATCATACCTCACACCTAGTTAAGATAAATCGCAGTTGTCTCTAATGCAGAGATCAATACACAACTTGGCATTCGGCCAACTCCTGGACCCAGTGCTAATAAACCTATACTCGGGATTTTAATGCTAATTTTCCGGGAGTTTTTGTTTATACTACACAGTACGAAATAAAACAGCAAAAGCAGTTGAGAATTTAATGCGTTTCAGAAAACTAAGTAAAACTTGTTCAATATTTATTTGGTCGATTTAATTTTGTACGGCAAAACTTTAAAACAAGAATTGTTTCGTAACAAATGTGTATTAATAAAAACACAAAGATGTTTGTACTCTATCAAAAATTCTACATTCTAGAAGTACTATGCTATAACCCTATTATATTACACGATCTTTATTAGATCTAAGTGTATAAAAATATTTGAATCGATAACGTGGTATTTTACATTATATTAAAATAGGTCACACCCCTTCTCAATATTAAGGCTCAGCAGACCCAGCCACCTTCTTGAATTTCAACTCCCTTAGGAGCAATGTTAAACGCGGAACAAGATTACTGGTGTAATGATGAGCAGAACATTACTCTGAATATGTAATTTTAAAGGTTAGGTCAGTCCGAATGTGGATATCACTTAGTTTTTTTTAAATTAGTTTTTAATTAAATTAGTTCATTTAATTTACTCAAAATCGAAGTTTTCATTTTTTTATTCAATAATGCAAGTATTAAACATTCGCGGAGGAATATTAGAAAAATAAAATACATGCATTAATTTTGATTGTGTGAGAGAAAGCTAAGTTTAATAACACATACTCGCATACATTGTGACGCATGCTCATTTCAGTACGTCTGTAGCCCTTTAGTTTCTACTTTATAAAGTTGCCTTATTTAATGAACTTATTTATTCGCTAACGAAAGAATGAAACGCACACCAACTCAATGCTAGTAGTGTATAGCTCTTCCACTTGGAG
>JAGFPH010000006.1:1596372-1621868 GCA_018207615.1 Philaenus spumarius
GTGCTACTGTACTGTGACTCTTGCGATCAAAACGTTTCGTAACGTCAGCCGTCTTGTTCTAACTAACTGACGTGCATAAATAAAAATTAGAATAAAAATGTGCAACTTAACAACCCACCCACAGTGGATTAGTACCCAACAGATTTTATAAAATTCTAAACTTTACTTTAAGATAGTTTTAACCCGTTTTACCTTCTTTATTTTTGAACAATGACTTAAAACTTTTAGGCCTACTTATCAGCTATAACATTTAGTTTTTAACACAACTACACCTCGATTATTTTAAGTCTATCATGTATGAAATTTTGTTCAGATTCTGGGAATCTTATTAAATTAAATGTGTCAAGAAATGTCAGTTTTACTTGCATAAATAGACTACCGATTTTTGAAACAAATCTTAAAATAGTTTTTTTTCCAAGAGCATAGTAGTAACTCAAATTAAATATGCACAATGTTGTCACTAGTTTCAAGTACTTTATCACAAAACAATATTTTAACGGTTATCACCAGACACTGTGTACACGTAAAATAAAAAAGATAAAAAATAAACTTAACGGACCAAAAGTCAATTCAAAATTGCCTCTTAAAGAAAGCTGTGGAAAGATGTGAAAAATGTAAGATAAAAGTTAGTGATAAGATTGGAATCCTATTTTATTTATAAATACATACTATTAGTAAAGAAATGTGTATAAAGCACCCACACTAAATATGACCAAGTAGAACCTAAAAATGATTGTTTGAATGTCAACTCTGACAACCTTTTCGATTACTAAATCACAGCAGGACCATCTAGCCTTCGCAAAAGTGGTAATTCTGATTCATCAAACAGTTCTGCCTTCGTAAATTGTGTGTCTGAAGATGCTCAGGAAAAGATTTCGAGCTTTGTAAAAACAAATATTGGGTATTATGTCGACACAACAATCTGTACAGTTTGAATGCTAGAACTAAATATTTACTCGTACAAAATCCTAGCTTACATCCGTTTAAGCAAACATTTCTGAATCTGATTATATTTTTGTAATTTGTAATTTTTATTTCTCACAGTACAGTGTGTGAGATTTAAATAACAAAATAACAAAATATCAGTAAGCAACCTACCGACGTTAATATTTTAAAAGCCCTTCATTGTAACACGACGTACCTAGTCTGGGAGGGAGGGGGAGTGGCTTACATAACAAACTGTTGATTTATTCATAATATCACAGCCCAGACCTTGCATGTCGTGTCACGGCCTAATCAATATTCAGAGTCAAGATGATGGGATGAGGGTTGAAGGTTGTCTCCTTATTGACTCTCTCTTCAGACCCTAACTTAACAAGACATTTTATTATTAGATTCTTTAAAGAAAACTTAAACAACACTTCAAAAGAAAACTTAGTTTGGGTTTACGTGGATAAAATGGAATTCACATTTTCTGTTTCTCTTAAAAGTCAAGAGTGGAACTCAATTATTTTTGTACAGTAACGTTTGTGATTAAAACATTATGTCAATTTAAACAGTTTGAACAAATATTTAGTTTTATTGTTTTTACTATACCGTTCCCAAGTTCTTTTAGGGGATTGGTAATTAGTAATAATGAATGAAGTTTAATTATATATATATATAAAATACCATTTCAATCTTACTTCTACTATGTTGCGCTGTCGTATCTCCATAAACCTAATTTAGAATGTATCAAGGTTGTATTTATATATTTTAATTAACATATAACAGTTTAGCTAAGTTAACAAAACAAATTATTTTCTAAATTTATCAATAATTCAACTAAAATGGTTATTGCAAGAAAGTATTAATAAATAAACATATGCCATCGACTATGTAGATTTTTTAATCTGCTCACTCTTTTGGTATATCTCTTAAACTTAAATATTTACGAATGGTTATCAATTAATTGTTTCCTGTGTTTCGTAATAAAGAGAGTTTCACTTTGTATTGTAGATAAGACTTAAACGTGTACCTTTTCATGTTACTTTTCACAATGCAGACCATGATAACATTTTAAAACCAATGAAGACATAATCTTTATTTGAATAATACGCATTAGTAATCTAACTTTGCACTAGGCATCCAGATTTTTTAACTTTTATTTTCAGATATTAAAATATAATTTCTTTTCATTTAAAATAATTCATACCATTTGTTTAACCTTTTTTTGAAAAAGTAAACATTTGGATTATTTAATAAAGTTATGTTTTCGATTTGAACCCATTTACAAAGTTGCCATTTAACACAAATGTAAATACATTATGATCATCTGCTATACTTCTTTTCGCAAAATATCACTCTATAATAACGAGTAACTTTATTTGTGTACTGTCAAATTTACTTAAGATCGGTCGCCTTCAAAAACATATTTGACTTTACGTTTCCATTTACGATTAAAATTAGGAAAATACTTAAGTAAAATAATACATTTTGTTGATGAAAATAAAATTTCAAAAATATTTTAGAAGGCCATCGCTCAGTGAGGCAACACAACCAAAACACGCTTAAATTACTTTCTAAGACTTTCAGATATAGTGATAGAGGCTTGATGGTTGGCATACTTCCTTGCCGCCCATAAGTGTTATAAATATTATTGGGTTACGCATTAATATCCCTCCAGGTAATTTTTAGTTTTCTTTCCTTTCTTAGATCTGCAAAATATCATAATTGTCGGGTTCTGCACACCCCGGAAAACTCATATATTATAATTTTATAATAAAGTTATTCTCTTCAATAAAATAATAGTGAACAAGGTTTATGTATGATTAAGTAAATAATTGAGGAACAAAGTAACAAGATAGAAAATATACGGGAAACTATCTATAAATAAATTAAAGTTATACAAGTCTGTAATCCTATTAGTAATTCTTAATTCCATAAAATCGATAATTCTTTCACTAATGCACATCCATCTTGATATCTTTTGTGACAGACAAGGACAGGCAAAGATCAACTCAACATTGAAGTGCCTTTTTAGTGAAATAAGTCAGCTGAAGTGGCTTTGCTAAGTCATAAATACAAATAATCTAAAATGTAATACATCACTGAAAGCTTGCTTGTAACCACTTTGACCAGATGCTCCATCACAACCCCATTTCCAATACAAAATCAAATCAGTAGAAGTTTGCAATTTATCCCTGAAAGTCAGCCGAGCAAACAATCTTTGTGCGGCAATGTCTACCAGACTACGAAGCTGAATTCAAGGTGGATCTTCAGATACTGAAATTGAATGATAACAATCTCGTTTGGCCTCTTGGCGTTTGTGATGGCTGGAAAACATAGTATTGTTTCTTCTTTAGTACCGAACAAGTCCTTTCATACTGAATTCTATCTATTCATGTATCAAAATATATTGCGAGAGCATCCTCCATGGTTAAAGTCGTTTGGTTCACTGTCTTCTTCTGCTTGAACATCTTGCAACACATGTTTGATGGCATCTACAATTGGTTTCTTTCCAGAAGCTCTGACTCTCTCAAACTGATCTGAAGCGAATATGCAATTTTCTTAATCGTATATTTCACATTAACGCTAGAATGTATTCCCTTTTGGAGCTTTCGCTGAGGCGAGCAAACTTGTTTTGGACTGAATCCATTAGAACTTGGTACATCAGGTATTCATGTTAAGGTAGTTTGCAATTAAAATATCAGTCGCCTTGCCAAAATGCATTTTTCTTCAAAAATACAGTTTTGTTTCTGGTTCATGCCTCCCATTTTTTATAAAATTTATTGAGAAATTTTGTTAAATCGCTTTTTAAATAAAGTGTAAATATTAACTTTTTATCGGAAACCTTTTTATATATACTCGTATATATAGCCCACTAAGCAACCAATACCTCGGTCTTTTGATTTTATTAGTTCACCAACTAAGTCATGGTGTTTAATTTTTATTTCCATAGTAGGGACCAAACACACTAATATTGCATACAAAAAATAACTTTTTCATCACTCCGTACCGAAAGTAGCTACTTTCGATGTCAGCTGGTAGCAACGAAAACGATCGTTTCCCAAGCTCTAATTTAGAGCAAGGGAAAAACGATCAGCTGATTTTCCCTTGCTCTAAATTTGTTTTCCCTTGCTCTCAATTAGTTTTCCATTTGCCCGCTACGCGCTCTGACGTCGCTTTGCCGTTTATTCTTACAATTTATATCTTATTATAGTAAATTTGTTATTATAAAAAAATGTTAATTGAGAAATATAATAGTTTGCATTTTACTGAGGTTTCTTCTTCAGCATTGTGTGTATTTTTGCGTCGTGATGAAAAGTACCGTTCATAACTTGTACCGAAAGTGATTTTCCGGCACTTGCTCCAATTATTCCCGTACTCGGCTTCGCCTCGCACGTGAAACTTGGGCGCGCACCGGAAAGTGCCACTTTCGGTACTAGTAATGAAATATACTATTACGTCCCAAAAATCAATTGCAAACACATGTACATTTGTTTTGTAGATTCATTTTGCGTTACGCATTCAAATTTTTCTTAATTTGTTACAAAGATAGTAGTACTGTAGCATAAATTAAGGTAAAATTTTTTGAAAATTGGGTTCTAATCACATAAGATTTAGACATATCTAATCTTAGTTTGGTGAGAGTGAACTATTTAAGTAATGACTTTTAAGCGGATTTTCGAGATTTGCTCAACTGCACGTAGTGGTAGTAAAAGGATGAAATCCAGACCAATATTACGATGGATAAAGGTAATCTTAAGACAAAAGACGATTACGAATAAGATATACCTACTTTATTTAACAAGCTACATCTTGTAGACTTGAAACTCATTACCCAAAAATATTAAAAGCATGCCAGAGGTTTTTGCCTCCGGATCAAGAAGGACTTGGGTCTGTTTGAGTTTTATGATTGTGGTTTAAAGATCAGGCTATGGCGGGACATATGTGTCAATAATTCTGTTGTTATATTAATTTTCAAACTAAAACTATATTAAACTATTGTAACTTGAATTTTAATAAATTGTCATCAATAAATTTGAATAAAACAATAATTGTATAAATGTTTATTGTGTTGTTTTTTGTTTTTTTAAACATACACGATTTATGTTTTAATTACAAGTGGAAAGTGACAAAGCCAATAATTGATAAATCAGTTTTCTCGGATCGCACCTGAATTAATGTTTCTGATAAGAAATATATATAAGAATAAAACGTTTACCTGCTCAAAAGGAAGTGCACAGTTTAGCTTTCTTTATGGATATTTTATTCAAGACGGTGGCAATCTTGGTAAGCTTTTGCGGAAAGGATTTCTTTAACAAATGTATCACAGTACCAAGATAACATAGAAACAGTACAAACTGTGTTGTGACTATTGCATAAGAGTACAGGTTGTCCAATTATACACTAAAATAACGTAATTAATTCGAATATGTTGTTAATAGAAAAAAAACTGTCCTTTATTTCTTTAATGGTAGTTTGCTTAGTTTAAAATTAAAACAAGCATTGCACAGTTTTCGATTTATTTATCTCAATTTACACTCAATGTTAATTATAATAATCTCAACGTACAATCAACTTAAAATACACTCACGATTTTATATTAACATTTGTATTAAAAACTTAAAACCTACGACTGTTTTATGTTAAGAAATAATACTATATTAATATATTTGAAGTGCTCTCTTTTACGTCTTACAAAGTTGTAAATGTACCTGACAAAGTAATACCTAATGTTTTATCGAATTTGTTTTTAAATTCATGTATTTTTTCTATAGACTATATTCCTATATAATAGCGAAATGTTTTGTTTTATTTGTAACTGTTTGTTGAATTAAAAGGTTGTTTAGTTATTTTTAGGGCTCTGTTCCTTAAAAGGAGAAAGGATACCTAATTGAATCATTTGTTGCCAGTCTGTCTTTGTTCCTGTCGCAATAGATGTTCTTCTAAACTGAAGTTATAACAATATTATCTAGCAAGTTATTAAACGATTTAATACCCAAACAATAAATAATAATCAAATAATCAGAACACAAACAATATTTTACTGTGGCTTTTGTTAGGTCTACGTTTAGTACCCTAATCATTTGTATTTCATCATATTGACTTGTGCAGTATTACGATAGAAGTTTTTCTTCATTCTAAGTGAACCAAGAGTGTACCCTCTGAAATTACTAAATAATATGAATCCTTTTACTTTTCACAGTGTGCAGACCAGAACATACTTTATTGTTGAAGTTCCGTTACCCTACAGTCTATCTTTTTAGAAGTTTCCCTGCCAATTTCTCTTGGCACCATGCCTTGGTAAAGATACGAAACTCGACTTCAATAAAATTTGAGTTTTATTGACGATGACAAGAATCAACTTCATTACTTACAATAGCACTGTTATATTTAATGAATCGTTTCCTGAGAACATTGGTGCTTGTATGATTTGTGGAAGCACCAATGATAGTACGCAAAAATTATTAGTTTCGGCAATTTCGGGCAATTTGATGAATAGGCTTGGATGGATAACATAATCCTATTTTTATTTCCTTTTGTAATAAGTCAATTACTATTGCACTTCTATTTAAATAAATTGTTTATGGAATGTATACTATTTAAGAAAAAAAATGTATACTGTATAAGTGTAATTTTGTTGTTAAAACTATAGCCCGTATGTTTTTACATTATAAACATA
Organism: Philaenus spumarius; assembly: GCA_018207615.1. Taxonomy (NCBI): domain Eukaryota; kingdom Metazoa; phylum Arthropoda; class Insecta; order Hemiptera; family Aphrophoridae; genus Philaenus; species Philaenus spumarius. Next base: position 1,602,980 of record JAGFPH010000006.1, read on the forward strand.
AATATTTTTTTATTTGAAGGATTTTTGTAGAATTTAAAGGTGTTTGGTACTTGTTTTTAAAATTTAAAATAATAATATTTTAATAATTTCTTTTTACAACCCAATTCGAACTTTTTCAATTTGTTTGGATTTAATATTTTTAATATATTATTAACCAGGAACCAATAATAATAATTTAATTATTATTAATTAGTATAGTACATACCAAGATTTAAAGATTTAAAGATTTGAGTGTAGGACATGTCTACACTCAATTTAAAGATTTGATACAGACGTGAACGATTCACAACAACAATTCAATGTTTTGAGATTGTGTTCTGTGTTTGTGTTAAATGTGCTATGTGTTTATTTTAACGAAGTTCCAATGAACTGAACAGTGTAATATATGATTTGATAATGATCTGGAAGAATAGATCGAAACCGGTCATCTGTGAAGGAAAGACAGAAAAAGGAATAGAAGTTGACATATTTTCAATAAAGGTACGTCATTAAACTATTAGTACATACCAACTTATATCTCACTCCACACAAAACCATTTCTCTCCAATATATATATGAATAACTTTACTTTCTTAGCTTTAACATTTTCACAGTATGCACTCCAGAAAAGGAAAAAACAACTCTATTGTTAATATTCTTATTCTATCAAAAACCACATCCTTCCTTACACTTTTATACCTATTTAGCAGTATATCTGCTCATATATCTTGGCGACTTGCCTTCGTAAAGTCACTCAACTTTGTGCTAATGTAGTTTGAGTTTTATTGATAGTGATCGTACTAAGGCAAGATTGAACACACATAGAGCGTCGCAAAAAAATAATTATAGTAATAAATTACTGTATAGACTGCACTCAAAGAGGCTGTTCTTTCTAATATCGAATCTGACTTAACTGTTTTTTATTGACGACCACTGGACTTTGATTAGTGCAGTAAATATTCTTTTGCTTCAAAAATAAAAAGAAATCAGTAAGATACTAGCGGAATACAAGTTATGTTTTATGCTGCAATTTAAGAGGTGTCCTCTTTCAATGGTAAAAACATAAAATGAGAGTTATGATAATGAGCTACAATAATTTTTGTAAACATATGTGCTTCGTTGTGAACAAAAATCATTCCCACCAGTGAACATAAAAATCAATGTATTATTCGTACAGCATCCTACAATTTAATTTTATACTGTTAGCATTTATTTCAATCTTCATTATTATCAACTCAGACCTAATTGTGTTTTGTTTAATAAAGCTCACAGTGAAGAAAATTAAATTGAAATTATTAACACTGACTTGCTTTAATTACGTCATTACAAGGGCAGAAGTGTAGTAACAAAGGAAAACAATAAATTTCGCTTAAATATTTGTTTATTGGATACATTTTCTCTCTTTGAGCACAAAAGAGTAATGAAGAACTGCAAATTGAACACAATTAAAAAGTCATCATTAGTAGCTGGACTCGAACCTACGAATGGTTCACAAATTAATCTATAATGAACCAAATAATACTGAATTATTTTACTAACAAATTGGGAATGGGTACATGCTATAATTGTTTCAGTAGTTCATGATTGTTATATTAGTGAGTTAACAATTTGATAAATATGAATATTTTCATTCCCTTCTAATGAATACATGATAAAAGGGGATTTTTTATTTAGACGATTACTACGTTACGTTAAGAACTCATTTCATTCTGTTTCTTAGTATGCATTGTTTCAATAATAAACCTGTTTAATATGGTCTAGTTTGTTTAAAAGTCGTGTAAATTTAGGTTATTTTATTTTTCTGAATGTTAGGTTGATTATCACGTTAATCTGCAATTAATTGTGCTGTTTGATATTTACTTGTATTCTTTATTTACAGTATGTGATTATGTGAAATATTCTCTATTTTGTTTGTAGTGTACGAAATTATTAGTTTTAAGACAACGTAAGTCCAGTTTAATTTTTTAGTCCTTAATTCATCATTATTTTTGTACATTAAAAAATAGTGATTGTGGTTTTACTTTAGGTCCAGAATTTTATTCTTCTGTTTCATGTTTAGTTTGTATATGTATTTATGGTTTTCACGTGTTAGAGAGAGTTGACAAATACTCTCAAAACCTCCCGTATTATATTTAGTATTCACAAATGGTAACGAATATCAGGAAAAATTACTTAAAAGTGTAGTAAATTAGATTTTTTTATCATCTATACACTGACACATAATTAACACTCTTAGGGAAACCTGAAATCTATGACTCTAAGGGAAACTACCGGTCTTTGAGACTGCTACGTATGCTTATAACGATTTTCTTTTTTCTATGGAAATTAAATGTGATTTATATGTAACAAAATTGTGAAATAAAACAATAGCATCTCTTTAAATGTTGATTACGGTACAAAACACACATTTTTACATTTGAACCGTATATATTACTACATTTATCAAATACTATACTAATAAAAATTCTTCAACAAGTTATATACTAACTCCATCGAACTGAACCAATTGTCAGCGGTAATATAATTATTACTCTGAGGAATGGGTTCACTGAGTCGTATGACTGATTGTGTAGGTATGGATAGGTTTTTTTCTTCTTCGGACAGTCCCAAACTATCACTGCCCCTGCCAGTATAAATATATGCATTCAGCAAATATAACGTCTTACTATCAGCTAGGCACATAACCTTTATGCCGTATTTCTTCGGCTTTTTGGGCATATACATTTTGAAACTACACCTTCCACGAAATGGTATGAGCATCTCGTCGATCGTCACTTCAGAGGACACACAGTATATTTTTCGACAGTTTCTGATGAATTTTTGAAATATGTCTGATATTGGGGCAGTTTTATCTTCTTCTCTTCTTTGAGCCTGAGTTTCCACGTCATCAAACCGAAGACAGCTTATAAGAACTTTATATAGTTTGATTGACATAGTTGCTGAAAATATAGGGCTGCTGTAAAGATCTTTGGAGAACACACTTTCTACTGTTTCATTGTTTGACTTCAAATGGAACTCAGAAGCAACAGACCAAATAAAGCATTCAACTCTTCAATATTTGTATCTCTATAATTATAAATGTTTGTATTCTCGCCCAAGTTTGATCTAACAGTTTGAATTTTTCTATTTGTGTTCACCAAAACTGTATCCATAATATTGTTATCAAAGTGGAGTTTCCATACAACACAACACTTTATTTGGTTTATTTCCTAACACTCTGGCGGAGCCTCTGATTCTGGGAAGGTACGTACAATGTTTCTAGCTGGTGTCCTAACATTGGACCGTGGTTGGTGGCTATACCAAACACCAGGAGGTCCATAATCTTGTTTTCTCATTCTCTCTTCAAATATTTCAGGCAAACCATTGATACGAGGGTCATCTGCCATAGGCTCCTCCAATTCCAAAAGATTGTCATTGTCTTCGTCCGATTCTTCACTTGATTCTTCCTCTGATACAGCTTCTCGTACAATAATATCCTGTGTAGTCCAAGTAGGATCTTCATCTGAGTCGTCTATTTCGCTTCCTGATGACAAATTCAAAAACTCTTCATCGTCCGCAGGATGTAGCAACCTTCGAATACGAGCACCAAAATCAGAATCCCCGGGCATAAACGACCGACTAGGTCCTGAGCTGTCCATTTCAATACGTTTGCGACTCACGGTACCACTAACACAGTATAAATAATTCGTGACAAAAACAAAGAACTTCGCCAAAGGAAACAACCGGTATCATGGACCGGTACTTGAATGACGCACAGGAATACTACCGGTCGAGCAGACCGCCAGACTTTGAATAAATAATACGTCACGCATACGTGCGACCTTGTTACAGACTAACACCATTGAAGAAACAACACTATAAGAAGCGAAACCCCCATGTTATCAGAGGTAACACTTTTCAACAGTCGAAAATGCCTAGTTTGGATCGAGGCCAACAGGTACCGCCAGCAGCATCGTCGCGCGGACTGTACCTTCTTTATTGGGACTGTACATTACGTGCCCGCCCCTAGTGTCAACTTCACAGAGACCAAATACAGTAGTTTTGTCGATGCGTAAACGTAAACAACTGCTATGCTCTCCTTAGGTGACTTAGCCTATGGGTTGAGTTATCTTTAATTTTAAAAAAACAGGTTTTAGAGGAAAGATGTGGGATTCTACCCATCTCATTTTCTACATGAAATATATTTTTACGTAATTGTACACATTGAAAAAGTAAAATGCAAACTTCAGGAATCATCTGACATAAAATTTTCAGTAAGCGAGGATTTTTTAATTTTTCAAGTTACGATGTTTCGTCAGCGGGAAACTTGTAGGAAATTACAAGTACTAAAATTGTTGTTTAAATAAGTTTTGTCTCCAAAAACCCGTTTTTGTTTTTAAGGTAGTTGATTAACGACAATAAAATTGCGCTCGAAACTAAAAGGTCCTGCCACAAACGCTCCATTGGCCCGATCACGCTATTCTATATATTTATTCTAGATTCACGTTTTTTTTCACTAGTTTTCATAATAAAGTATATTTTAGTTATTGCGATTGTAAATCATTTCGTTAATTTATAAAAGTTTTGTAAATCCTATTTTAAAGTGAGAAAACAATAACTGAAAGAGAAGAGCATCTCGTAGTATTTTGTTATAATTAATTATATTTTCAAATAATAATCTATATTATTAAATGATTTTCGTCGAAAACCTATTTCCAATCGCCCAGCCTCTCTTAATGAACCGATTGTGAAGGTTTTTAAAAAAATGTGTTTATTTTTTATCTCTAGATATGTCATCAAGCAATGATTTTTTTTGTAACATTCGAGGCTATAAAAATTCTAATTTTATGAATTTTTTCGTTTTTTATTTATTTAAAAAAATAAAAAAGGACGAGGTTGGTTGATAGCTCAATCGAAAGAACTAAAAATTTAGAACATTTACTCCGCTTACAGTACCCTTCTATATCTCTTATAGATTTCCTGTTATATAAATTATTGAATTATTGTATAATTATAGTAGTTATTGAATTATCAATGTTAATTGTGTAACGACCGTTATTCTAGGTTTCTGCTTCACGTGTACCGTTGCGTTTTTTAAGCGTTTGCTTTGTAATTATTGAATTATAGTTGGGGAAGTATATTATCGGCCTATTACGTCGGTATTTTTCTACCAACTTGTAAAAAAAGTGTAATTTTATTCGTTTTACACTGCAGAGTTACAGCAAAATATAAAAATCCAATAAATTAAGTTTATTTTAACAACTAACATTTTAAAATTACGCCATGTTATTTAAATGGGAGAAATTTGTGTAAGATCCATTAGTTTGGGCGTCACCAGTTAGGCTCATAACAAATGTACCAATTTGAAGCCCAAACATTCCCAAAAATATAAAATTTATCATTTCCTCATTTTAAGTTTGTTAAAAAATACAAATTATAAAATCTTAAAAATTCCCTACGTTATTTATTTTTGTCTAGAAGCTCGCCCTTTGTTTGAGAGAACCTTTCAACGTACGCTCATAACATATATTTCAATTTGAAGCCTAAATCTTCTCATTGTGTCATTTTACTACTTCAAGTAGGGATTAATAATTCAAAAAGGAATTAAGGAATTCAAACCGTTGTGGTAAATTGTATAGTATTTTTGTATTTACAATTAACAGACTCCCCTAGTTAATTACTAATAATAATCTATTGAATAGATACATAAATCTAATGATATTAGATTTTTTAATAAACGGGTTGAAAATATTGAATGATTTGGTTAATTATTTGTTTAACTGTTGTTCATTTAGCACCACCCGGGAAGCACGTGAGGATTAACGGGTTCCATGGACGCGAACAACTTTACTTCCCATTATTTACAAATATTTGCAAACATTTAACCGTTAGGCTATACTCAAAACGAGGACAGTTTTATTTACAAATTTTAAATAGAAGTTGTATTAACAGTCGGAGTGCGCAGTGGCACTCGGACTAGGTAACACTGGGCGCTCAGTGTTGCCAGATCGTGCCGCAGAGCGAGCGATTCTCGACCGTTCCTCGCTTTGCCAGTCCCATATCTGGCAACAGCGCAAATGTATCACCCGCTTTATTCCGTGCTCGCGACAATAGTTGACACTATAATTTTACTTTTTTTGTGTACTTACAGCTCTCAGTCCTTTATTTTTCTTTTTTATTCCCTGGTGACGTACGTTTCGCCTTTTCTATTACATGTGTTACATGTTGTTTGTGAATGTTTTGTATAACTGTTTCATTTTAAAAACTTGACGCGCATTAACAAATGTAAAGTACTAGTGAAGTGTAGGTTTGATAATGCCTGAATAGAAAAGGCGAAACGTACGTCACCAGGGAATAAAAAAGAAAAATAAAGGACTGAGAGCTGTAAGTACACAAAAAAGTAAAATTATAGTTAAATCAACCAGTTCAGTAAGGCAATCAGAAATAATAGTTGACAGTTGACACTTTCTCTTTCTATTCAGTTCATACTCACGTGTCTCCATAACTATCGCCCCTTCTACGTTTTGTAAAATTGCAAATAGGATACGGAAATGTTTATAGTTTATATGATATTAAAGGAGGTTGTATCCGAAAACTTGGCCCTCGCCCAAAAATGGGGGTTTGGGGACTCAAAAATAACAAATTCATGCAAACCCCACTAGTGATTGTAAATCGTGTAATGCTTGGTTTCTTAAGAGCTTTGTAACATTATATTTGTGTGTATGTTGTTTTCCAATGTATGTATGTGTATATTCATGGTGATTATTTATTGTAACAAAATGTTAGGTTATACAGGATGTTCCATAACATCGCCCTCTCTACGGTTGTAAAATTACAAATAGATTTTTTTAGATTTTCCTACGTGATTGAATGTTTTTTTTTAGATTTTTTTCTAAAAACATAAATATAGAATGTTAATCAGCACATTTTGTTTTACGCGGCCTTATAGCTAGCTTGGTTTCCCCAAAATCGACCAAAACGTAAAATAACATAAAAGTAACTTGTCCAAAGCCACGTGGTGGACTTTAAATTGGGGGCATCTTCTCATCCGAGGCCGATGGGCGAGTTTTTACGCTGCGAGCGAAGCGAAGCTCATAACCCGTGCTACTTGTTTACATTACGGTAGCTTAATCCCTTACGCGAAGATTAAGCGTACACCTAGTTATGGAACACTCGGTATAATTATTTCGTAGTCTATGTGTACCATCCTTTGCTTTGAATTATTTTAGTTGTTGCTTACGTGATCAATTGTAAATAGTTTTGTAATAATATAAAGATTATTATTATTTATTTATTTCTGGGTTTTTTCTTCCAGTTCAAAATATTGACCATAAAACTAAATCTTTTAGAGCCTTTTCGCCAAACTGGCATAAGTATTGCCTGGAAAACAATACTTTTTATAAGCTTTAAATATCCCAAAAGCAGTAATGAACAATCTAACACCTTATTTGAGAAAGGCTGAAATACATATGTTTGGTGTCAAAACAAAAACTGTTTTGCAATTTTACCTAAGTTTTTGTATATTTCGTTAAATATTTTATCAATTTTAAGTCCGATTTTACGAAATAAAGTGTTTATTTGTTAATTACTGTTGCATGCATATTTTACATTTACCTTGTATGGGATATTTTTACAACAAAACAAACTTAGAAGACTTTACAATATTTTACAGTAATAGATCATCAAATCAAATTCAGGAAAAACCCACGTTCAAATAATGTTAATTGGAGATTTAAGATAATTTTTATACAGTATTTGACATAACATTTTTACGTTAAGTTACAAAAAATCATTGTAAGTTACATAAAAATCATTTACTACTTAAAATTGTTTTTAATTCATTAAAAAAAAGTATTAAACTTATGCCAAATTTTATAATTTGGTTATTAAAAACATTATCAATAATAAATCATTGTTCAACAGTACTGTGTAATATAGTTGCAACGTGCGCCAAATATTGAAACATGTGCTTGCTCCCTCCAAAACGAAAATTAAATTATTCTCTTCGTTGGGGATGTTGAAGTTTAAAGGAGGTCAAAGCAGTTTGTGCCAGACAGTGCAAAAGGCAGATATATTCGCGGTCTGGTGGTGCGGCGAAATTTAAACTCTGCCTATAATGTCAGTTTCGTCTCAAGGAGCAGCAAAAGACTAGTGGCACTCCGAGTGACTTCGAAATGAACTAACATGCAAGCGTCCGCTTATAGCCCATTAGGTTTCGCTTCTTATAGTGTTGTTTCTTCAATGCTAACACCAAGGGCAACTGGTTTGGGAGGGGGTGGGGGGCAGCTATTGTATTCATCATCCACCCCGCCTAAATAATAACGCCACTACAACAAAACTAAAATACCCTAGCGGTATAAGAGACCGATGTTTCCCTTAAAGTGTTAAACAGGCTTATTCGGCTTGAAATATATAAACCTCTTAAATCACCACATATTATATTCCTGCAGTGTGCAATGTGTCAATAAAGCCGAATTAACCAAACGCTCTTGGATTTAAAATTAACCTCCACTCTTTCAAAATCAGACTACTTAAAGTAACATTTTTTGTTAAGAAGTCACTTATAATCTTAGCTCTATTTATTTTTAATCAAGGACGTAAGCAACATTAAAATTCATGTTTTTCAATAACCTCAAAGCATGTGTAAGCCCACTTGAAAGAAATCACCGGTGAAAGAGGGCATTTGAAAAGAAGTCGTCATTAAAAAAGTACTTGTAACACCTATTAAAATAACGAGTTCCCCTTTGGAGAACGAGTCCTGGAGAGTCCTGACTTTCTCACCAACTGCAATTAAACAATTCCTTTATGTCCTGGGAAACATGGGACAGATGAAAGGATGTAGTAACATTAGTTGTCAATTAAAGGGGTAGATAAAGATAACCTTATGAAGTAGTATGTAAAGACTAGACGAGTCAAAGGATGAATCAGTTCATTTAATTCGGTGATCGGATCTATTTCTCTTTGGGACGTTTTAAGTTTACAGTTAATTATTACGATGTATTTCCCAATATTAGTGACGTTCACGATTACAGACCTTTTTACAACTATCAGAGGTATTTAAGGCTAATGTGGTTTTATTATCAATAGAAACATGATGCAAATACCCATGATTTTCTGTACCACCCAATTTTATTTTACGAGTCAGTGAATCGCAGTTACTGATTTTTGATTCTGTCGTAATTATCGATCCATATTTAAATATTATTATTTGATTCTTTTAAATATATCCAACTATTTAAATGACGTCAATTCAATACTCACTAATCACAAATGTAATAGTAGGGAAAAAGTTTGAAATATATGGAAAAATTCTACAAATTGAAAATTCCCAGGTTTGATTCGAGAAACAATTATTCAAATTTGCATTCTAGTTTAGTCAACAATAATGTATTCAAATCGTTTGCTACTTTCAGAGAGCAACGAAGATACCAGGTCCCTTTCTAGTCGTTAGATGTTTCTCAATAATGACTAGGTACTTAATTTTGGAGGAGATATAAGACAGAATGGAGTTTTCAATCGGGTTATTTATTTTTCATTTTGTGTTAGACGGAAAGAGGTTTTGTCGGTCGGATAAGAGGTTTAGTCAGGTGGAAGATTTTTTTTTATTCAGGAAAAACTTTATTCAGTGGAGTGAAGACTCTACATCCAGGTTGGGGTTCTTCTGCCTGGATCAAGCTTTTCAGCAAGAGTAAACTTTTAGTTGGGGTATGTTTTTTCAGTCTGGAGGTGAATTTTCAGTTCATGTGTGGTCAACACATGTAGTCTTTTTTATCATTTCTGTACCTTATCAATCAGACTTCACCACAAGTCATAGTGTTTGAATTTCAGCCCACAATTTCTAGCCTCATTAGCTGATTTAATTTCCAAGGGAACTATATTGAAACCTCTGTTTCGCAGTTTGTTGTAAGGTTATTGTCAGATCTCTCTGACGATGGATATTGGTCAAAGCTAAATATAATAATTTAGGAGACGTCATCTTCATAACCTATCCGGCACGGGGGGTGTGGGGGGGGGATATAGAATTTTTTATTTAAGAGAGGTTGTAGTCCACCTTTGTTCTGAGTCAAACATTCAAATTTTGCATATTACATTACTACCTACACCACTTAAAGAACCACGTATATTATACACACGTCCATACTTGTAACGTCTATAAAAACAATTCTTATAATGTCATATTCAGGGTCAGTGCAATAAAAATGAAATAGAAAAATCCCATTACAACTATTTTGTTGTTGTGTTTAAAAAAAATGTTTGACTGTTACAGTTTTTATTGGTATTGATGTTTTATTTTATTTTAAAATGTTATAGTTAGTTATTATAGTATGTTATTCGTTAGTTTTAAAATAACCATGCTTACATTCTCTGAGATTTTAAATTGAGCACAATTTAAAAAGTTTATAATTTAAAGTTATTACTAACCGTACACTTTAGGATTCTCATTTCAAATTTCAGATTAAATCGGGTTGACAAAAAATAGTCAAAAAATAAAATAAAGGTTTACAAGAAATATTAAAGTAATATTGTAGAAAACAGTTGTATGGTTCCCAGTTTGACCCAATGACCCAGAATACAACATCAGTATTTATTTACCAAGGACAGTCGTTGGAATACTTAATAATATCAACAGGTTAGCGTGGGGTAGTCGTTGCATATTAAATTTCCTTTTGCGTGACAACAATACCATCCCCTACAATGTAATGGGGTAAGAATGGTTACGTGCTAATATGCACCCTTATTGTCGTCCAGTTAGTGGACTCGTTAAGCTCGAGTAATAATTGCTCTAGTTCACCCTGTACGCTAGAAGAGGTGTTTTATACCGCAAGTGTAGAAATGGCTGCAATTTGTTTCCTACTATAGGCTACAACTAATAAAGACAAATTTAATTTTGAATAAAACTTTAAACCAAAATAGACTATCTAATTTTAGAGAAACGTTTACTCTTATACATGGGATGTGTTGTATCGTGTGTTTTTTTTTAAAATATAATTCTACATTGTTCGAAAAAGTGATTACGTTTTATAAAAATTTGAGAAGCTGCTTACACATTTCGCTAGCTAAATTTTCAAAGGTATACCGAAATAATAAGCTTGTTTAAAAATGTGTACATGTGTACGTACGAAAGTCAGCTAGGTCACATTTCAATCTAATTTGTGTTTTGTGTGTGTAATAACCGTTGTCATCTTACCGTGGAGACCAAAACACAGAATGCAAGTAGGTAGAATAGGATCGCTGTAGGTAGAATATGATCGCTATAGGTAGAAGCGATATTAGGCGTCTTTACTGCAGTATTTCATTCAGCAAATTAAAAGTTCGATAAATTACTATTGAGCCATAATAATGTTATGGTTTGATTATTGTGGCTTGTGCGTCGCTTGACGAAGACATTGTCTTTGAAACGCGTTTGAGTTACTAAACGTATTTGTTGTTACATTTTGTGTACGCGTTTTATTTCAACGGCACGATTTTAAATTTTGTTAATTTTTAGGGCATACAATGTTACTTACTTTGTATATTCAAGGTTTTGTGCCTCAATAGAGAAATGTTAACAATTTTAGGATCATTGGTTCGTCTTAAGAGTCGGAAAAAGATTTGAATAAGACTTAGTTATCAGATTACTATTATAACTGGCATACGTTCAAACAACCAGATTTCCAACAATAGTTTACAAACTTTTTGGCTTGTACACGATTTAATTGTACTTATATAAATAAATTATAATGTTGGTTAGGCTATCGCAGGGTTTATTTAACCATTTTAAACGGATTTATTTAAGGACAACAAACTCATATTTTTTACAATGAAGGAATCATTTTCACAAAGGCTTGAATAAAATAATACTTTGTAAACTTAATTTTCTTTACAAGTAAATAACTGAAACATAAATTAATCGAAGTAATTATTGTTTGTTCTAAATTGGTATAACAAACGATTATTATTTGATTATTTATATTTTTTTACAACCAAAATTACTAATGCAATATGGTTTTTTAAGTTCCAATTTATTAACAAAAAAGAGCCAACAAATAGTTGATTTCAGTTATTAGCCGCCATTTTGAAACGTTTATATATATGACCAGAGTTTAAATGCAAAAATACTAAATATTAGGAGCTCTTTAATTTTATATATTAATTTTGTTTTTAGATTTAGGCCTATGATTTTTCATTTGAGAAACTCGGGAAATTTTGGTGTCTGAAAATGATTAGTACAAGTACAAATATTTTAAATGAAATGTACTTTTATGGCCGTCATCTTCAAACGGAACAAATAAAGTCAAACTTGTTAAAATATATTTATTTTTAAAAGATCTTTACTACGATGTAACACTCAATGTAATTTAAAATTTGTCACTTGCAGCCCCTACTCTCTCTCTCTCCTCAAAGTAAACCAATTGTCCCATAAGATTTCCTCAAATTTTGGAGTCACTAATTTCAACAGATTTAAAATTACAAAGGGTTACCGAACTTTTGCAGCACTCTGTATAAACCTGATGTTGGATTAACACGAATTTAGTAAAGAAATAATATTTTCATGGCCTTCTGAATACTAAGATATGATGAATACTTTTTATAGTATAGTGATTTAACTTATTTATTTATAATCTCAGATCAAACTCGAACTCAAAGAAGCCTGGATGGAATTAATTAAGAAAGACATCTAAGCAAAGTTCTCAGATAAGTCCGTTTCTTCAGATACTTTGTAGTTGATGGAATGTGTTATTGTTTTACTTTTTACAAAGTTTAGCAGCCATTGTTTGTATAACTTTCCTAAATATAACCATTCAACATTTTAAAGATATACTAATGACAAAATTAAGTAGTCTATGTGGATTTTGTAAATTTAAAATTGGTAGATAAAATAAATTAAAATGATTAGACGGTAAAGTAAACGAAGACAAATAAAGCTAAAATGCATTGTTTTACAGAATGCAAAACAAACGTACCATTGCTACCTAAACGTATATATTATATTTTTAATAATTTTTCATTCATAAAAATATATGAATAATCATAGCCTCAAAACTAGAATGATAAATAATATTAAATGGTTGTTCAAATTATTTGGTTTATGTAGCAACATGAGTTATACAATCAACGTTAAAAAGAACTAGCAATACTTAAGTATAAAAAGCTAAAATATAAATTCAAACTACACATTAATTGTCAGCTGTTAATGGGACTAGCCTAACTCGAACGTTTTGAGGGTAGTAGTAAATGTAGTATTTCAAAATATTTTCAATGTAAAAATAACAATTGTCTTAACCTGTATTTTGGATCAAATATATAACTGTTCTTAACTCTAACAAAAATTATTTATCCTAATCAAACAAATAAAATTAATCTTTCAGATGGATAGTTGTTAAATCTATTTTTCAAACTATAATGTTTACACTGCTTTTTATTTCCCACTCTACTATTTTCAACATTTGTTTTATCTATTAACTTTGTTATTTGACTTAATTTCTATATTTTTATAAAAAAACAAATTAAAGCTCTAAATGTAAAAGAGGTATTAGCTTTAAAAAGCATTAAATTCCTTAATCCATAAAAATTCGTTTAAAATATATTTTGTTTAACTTGCATAGGGCTATCCGAAATACTCGCACGCTACTAACAGGCAAAATAGTGATGAATAACAAAATGTAAATTTATTTAAATAAATACTTACTAATAATTTACTTTCAGATAAAATGTAAGCCTAAAATGTATCTGCACTTTCGGATACATAGAGTAAAAATGACACGAATTAATTAAATTAATTAGCAAATTAAATCAGTAAATGAATCGTGGTGTTGTGTTAAACAATGTCGTTTTTAAGTAAAGATTAAGCAAATATTAATAATTACATTATAAATAACATAAACAGACATAATAGGCCTACCGAACCACTCTGACTCACAAATCGATTACTGAAAATAACACTTATTATTTATAACACCAGCACTTAATTCACACCTACATTTCACAACACAAATCAGTCACGGAATAAAACAAAGCCGTATTTCACATGTGTGATATTTTGTACAATTTTACAAAAGCTAACCTGCCTGTTATCGACGGAAAGCTAGCCCCGCGCTGAGCATACTAACCCGCAATACAGTGATGCTTCAGCAAACATCCGCTAGGTGCCAGCACTGGTTGAAAACCCGTTAATGTTTGCAAATACGTCATTTTATGTACAACAATGCAAGGTTACGAGCGTATGTTTCAGAAACCGTTATTACACATAGTGTACTTAACTTAGCGCATTAAGGGTTAGGGTTAAATAGAGGTAGGTGGTTTATAAAGTTAAGGAAAGAGAGGTTGGTCTGATACAAAAGTTGTCTAGGACTGTTTTGTTTCTTTGAGTGAGATTACAGATTATACTTATCGATTATAAACAATTTATTTATAAATTCAGAGTGAGATTGCTTACTGAAGCTTAATTAATTCAATTAATCAGTTTAGAGTTAAACAAAATGACATATTTTAATTTGAAATATCCGCCTAGTTGTTTGGAATGAGATTTAAGGGTACATTATTTTGGAAATTTGTGTGCTTCGAAAAATAAGTTAAAGTAATCATACTCTTTTTAAAGTCAATTAGTCGTCAAATAAATCACATATTTTGATACCAAACTTACGATTTTAAAAAGAAAATTTTTTCTACAACAATAAGGAAAGTTAAATAATAACTTAATTATTTTCAATTACACCGTATTTTTTCTTCGTAAGTACTTACACATGTGCAGCTCTATTGAAGGCTGCATTTGTTGTACTTTTTAAGAATATAAATAAGAACAATTTGTGGGTTTGTAAGGTGAAAATATTGTATCTGTATTCGATTGGACGCCCATATAATGTTTTACTAATGGAATCTAACCAAATGGACCGAATTTGGAAAGTTATAATTTAGTCAAAGAAGTAGGTGACGCAGTAAAAAATATTTCTATTGATTAAATTTAAGGGATTAAAATGTGTAACTCCCTTTAATTCCAATAAGAATAGAGTTGACATTTTGCTCAACTGTTTCTTATATAATTATTTAAATTATAGTCCTGTAATAATATTGATTATATGCGTTCAACGGATAAAAACGGAGCTATCAACCCCTGAAACAATAAGTATTCACAATGTTATTTCCCTCGAAACCAGATTACATTTATTTGATAAAATGTTACATAGAAAATGTGAACCCATCGAACTTTGGTCAGTACTGCGTAAAGGGTTAACACGAAATAACTACCATTAAAAATAAATAATAATTCATATACTTGCTATAAGATTGAGATATTAAACTTGGCACTCCTAAATTATAAGAAATGAAAAACAGTTACATTTCGATTATTCGTGGCTGAGGGGTAAAATATTTTTTGTAGCAAATATTTTAGGTAAAAAGTAATCATATACGTGAAATAAACCCCAAACCTGATTTCGAGTTCGTTCGGGGGTGTTATGAGTGCAAAACTAGTGTTTATTGGGGCATAACTGATATTTTGTGTAGGCCTGAATGAGAAACATTGATTTGGACAAAACTCACTACACGCTTTTTTTGCCAGGAAACTTATATCTGAAATTTTTTTTTTGAATTAAGTGTAATGGCAAGACTTAATATTTACCAAACATTCCTTTTAATCACATTGGCGAACTATGTCGAGGATACTTACTAGTGTCTTATATAAAATTAAATTGTATTTTTAACGAAGAGTATAATATAATAACATCAACATTTTAATACCATACTCCGCAGACAAATACGGTATATTGTTTGTATGAATTTCAATATTAATTAATACATACAATTGTTTATACAAATATTCGTTTAAATGTAATCACAAACATACTTTATGAGTCCAAATCGTATGGTACATTTTATTAAATATAAATATATTTGGTTATGGCATGCTCAAATTATGCCAGGAACACAATATACCCAAATAGATTTATAATGGAATCCTGAAGGAAAGAGAAAATAGAAGGCCGAAGAAATTACAGAAACTGGCCTTGGATGAAATAAAAATATCTGATTGAACGGGGAACGATAGGAATGAGTAATAATATTAGCCTACTTGGTAGAATTACCCGCCAACCCCTCGCTCTGTTCACACGCTTTTGTTTAACTAATATTATAAAATATAAGAAGGATAATTTACTGTTATATACACAATTAAAATATACATATTTTTAGTGTCTCTTTTTCGTTTTATATTCGGGAAATGTACTCACAATCTAGATATTGATTACTTACTTATGGCTCAGATATTAATGGTAATAATGGCTTATTTAGGATACCTAGAGAATTTTGGTAACTGATTTCTCTGACTTTTACTGTTTTTGTCTTAAATTATCTGATCGACTAACGACATATTTTAAAATTGTTCGTACAATATTTTCATTAAAATTAAGTAACATAAGTTATATTGTATACATTGTAGCCTCCTCCTAAGCTACATCCGTTTTCTTACCTTGCAATATACGGACGATAAAAAAAGCTCAATTTTAGTATATTGCCCCCATACTAATAGATTTAATAGATTTAGTATAATCGATTTAAGTCAAAAAGAGGTAGAGAAGGAATCATAAAAAAGCAGGAAGAAAAGAGGAAGAAGAAGAAGGATAGAATAAAATTTTTTACCAGCTTCCAATGTAAGCACTTTTCATCATAGCCAAATTTCATTTGAACAAAAATCTACAACAATATTCTAAGAAGAACACAGCTTACTACTACCTGAAAATTTTAAACAATATCCAGCACTCCAGAAAACGAAACTAGTAATAATATGCACTAGCTAGCAAATTAGTAAGTAAACCTTTAAACATTCTTATCATTTAACATCCAGATATTCAACCTTTTTAAAAATGAAACCCTAAAATTCTCAACAGCATAAATATTTATTCCCCTCCAGTAACCAAACCAATACATAAAGACACTTTTTTGTTTTCTGATCTTAATTTAAGTTTACTTTTGCAAAATCAATTACTAATCAGTCCATATTAATCACTAATCAGTTAATAATCTTTCGGATTCGAATACGTACTGTATATCATTGTTATTTAAGATAGTTTACTTGTTAATACTTTTCAATAATTGTGTTACAATAATCGAATGTTACAGCTAGCTAGCCAAGGCAAAGAATCAATGACATTGCACACCGAGATCAAACAATTAAATTTAATATCAACATCCAACTTTGTAAAACTATTTCTTTGAGTTTGTTTATTTTATGCTATGATACTCAGGAGAGTCTAAATTAAACCAGTGCAAGTGTTTTTCAAAAAGATTCAGTATTTTCTAAAATTGTCGCAAACGTAGAAACAAAAAGACAAAGTTTACCCCTTTAAAATAAAAAATAACGTACGAGCTTTGTACAGAAAATGTTAATGACTCATTTCCGATAATTTTATTCTAGACATACTAAGGAACGAAATAGCTACACGTGAGGGCCAAAGGTCATGCAGGATTCAAACTTTATACCCCAATTATACAAGCTGATATATGTTTTAATGAGCTATGACAATTAAATTAGTTGAACTTTCAAGACAAATCAATACTGTATTACGAAGAAATTGACCTGAAAAGCATAATAAATCGTCAAAACGCTAGGTTGCTAAAATTACGTGAATCATCAGTTACAATCAACACATGGAAATTACTAGCAAGGTAGCGTCAAAAACCTCACAGAGAACGGTTGCACCAGATTTCAGTAACTTGTTAGTCAAAACATGCGTTTTATTGTGCTACATAATGCATATTTTGTCCGTAAATAGGTTTGTTATTATTTACATTTACTAATACGATGATACTATGAGATTTCATTCCCAAGAAAATACACTTGAAGTTAGATAAAATAAACATCAGAGTTATTATAGTAACAACCTTTCAAGACAATATACAGTCTTCGAACGTTAGATAATGCACTCCCTCGTTACATTACATCAAAACGAATGGATGTAATAACATTCTAGTAGATAATAAACAGTCGCCAAGGAAATCGTAACACAATACGAGTGCTTTGAAAACAGTTATTGGAAACTTGGAGCACTTAATATTTGTTGGCTGAATCGAGTGTAGGACAGTGAGTGTATTTAACATAACTTTGTAGTTTTTGCTTATACAGTTTTCTAGCATGAAATAATTGTTTATAAGGAAAAAACGCGTTTATTTTATTGAATGAAGGAAATTATCAATATAAACTATGTAAAAAAATAAACAGTTGAAGAATACATATCCGTATAAGTAAACAGGTACCATATTTCATCTTAGAAAATACCAATGTACAGAACAGAACATTTATTGGTAAAACATTGTAATAGACTTCGTCACATACAGGCTTATTTATTCATTCAAACTAACATGACAGATGACCCAGGCTTACTAAATATTGATAACACAATTCAAATAATATGCCCAGTTATAAAATGGGTGCTTTTAGCCAACCAAAAAAAGAATGACATAAATCATCAGTTGACAAGCTTCGAAAAGGGTCAGGCAGTTTATTGAACAGTTTGATTCCTAAAGCTAAATGATAATTATTCTTGGATTTATTGAATCTATGTCTTGGTTGTTCAAGAATATGACGAAATCTTGTATTATAATCATGATTTAATCCTCTAACTGGATACATATGTAAATTATTTTTACATACATTACATAAAAAATATATAAGTTGATAACTTTTAAAACACCAGTTTAAAAAAACAGTGGCTTGCAGTGTTATAATTTATCCGAGTTTGTTAATATTCTCAAATCTGTCAGTTTGTCCGAGTTGTCAGTTATAATCTGTCAGTTGTAGCTCATATATCACAGAGGATGACGACTTTGTCGTTGAAACGCGTTTGATAAATAAACCTATGTGAGTGAAAATAGTGTTATTTTAATTTTATTTTTATTTTTTAAATATAAATTCCTTCTCACCCGTCGAGCTTAAAGTGTATTTTACAATATTCTCAAA
>JAGFPH010000006.1:1622724-1636630 GCA_018207615.1 Philaenus spumarius
CACAGGAAACAAACAAAACAAATAGCTTTTCGATTATTTGCGTCTAAGGAGTACAATTTTGTCGTCGCCTGATTTTTTATTTTAATTTTGTTCGGGAGTTTTGTGTATAACAAACTGGTAGACAACTTCATTTTTAGTGCTTCCTAACGCAAAGCTGATCATGTATGTAGGGCTGAATGGGAAACACAGATTGATTTAACAAAACTCACTATGCGTTATTAGGACGGGGAAACGTCATTATTAACCCGACATTTCTTTATTATTTTATTCGGAGCATGGGGTGACTTTTACTATATTTTTATTATACCTCTACTTTTATAAATAGCTACCAATGAAATACTGAAAAAATTTATGTCAAACACCCCTCGCTTTTTTACAATACAATTAATTATATTGTTAATTACTAAATTTTTATTTTAAGCTTATTATAAACTATTTCATTATAATTAATTACTAGACTGTATATCGATGTAGAATAACTCTTCATATTTAGAAATTATTTTCTACTTTTCAGTTCGGTTTGCTATAATTATAATAATATATAATATATAAATAATATAATATTTATGTTTTTTAAATTATAATTTATTTAAAATATAAACTATGTTTTCCAACTTTCTACCAATATTTTTAAGCATTGTTTCTGAACAAAGGCAATTCACAATATCATTATTAAAATGTCTGAAATTCTCATATTATTCACTAAGCCGCCATTTTGTTTGTTGGCAATTTTTCTAAAAAAAATATTCGTATACTAAGATGAAATTATTATTTGCAATTAGTTTTTATAGCATAAAAGGTAAACTACAATAAAATCTATATTTTAAAATTAATTAAATCAAAAAGGCGTTGAAGTTTAAAATGTTTGATGTTGTATATCACGATAACTTAACTATGCAAATGATCACATGAGGTAGCAAAGTTTTCCTTTTTAATAACAAATAAAATGTTTCTTGAGCTTTTCCTGAAGGATAAAAACTAAACAAATCATTTTGGTTCTAGGCTAATGTAAGTGGCGAGAAGAAAATTTCAATCGCTCGTTTACAACTTGGAAATATAATTATTTTAATTGTAATTTTAAAAAATTCTTTGTTGTCTTCTTGTTTTTGTTTTTTGTTTTTTTAAGTTGTTCGTCTTGGAGATTGTGAAAATCAAACATTTTAAACGACAGCCGTTTGGTTGGGCGGTTCTACAAATTTTGGTTTTGTTTTTGTAGTTAAGCCTTTACACTATACATCTGTATTACAATTTTCAAATTAGTACATCAATCCTTTCTTGAAATGAAAATTGATAAGGGATAAGTAAAAAAAGAGTAATGTGTGTAAAATTACGGACTTTCAGAGATTGTAATGATAATATTGTAAATTTTCTTTCCAGAAATAATATCTATAAGTATTGGTAGACAATTCGGGAACGTTCTGATAAACCCTAGACTAAACTAAGCTAAAATCCTTTTCATGGCGTATACCCATTAGTTTTTCGTCATTCTAACTTGTCAGAAATATATTCAATACATTTATAAAGTTCATTTGCATTTATTAAAATGCCATTTAAGCGTGTGTAAACTTATGCCTATTTCATATATTGACGGTACATCTGTAACCGTCCAGGCTTCATAGATATATTCTTACGATTTGAACGTTTGTCTTTAATCTTTTCATGGTAACATCAACACTTTTGAGGTAATACATAAAAGTTCATTACTTTAATTAAACATACCATTTTTAAGAGGAATCCAACTTGAGTACAGTCTGAACACATCTGACTTGAATGTAACCAAATTTTGAGATGAACATTTTAAATTTTTTCAGATTATCATGATGTTGTAATAAGACTTGTACATCGTAAAACAAGCCTTGTTTTGACTATAGCTAAAACATCTTTTATTGTATTTGATTTCCACCATTGATCACAGTATTTTAATAACAACAGTTAAATAACTATATCCTACCTGTATGTTTGCTGCTATATGGTTGTGTTGTTGGTTGATTGGTTCTGTCGATATCCGCTCAGTGGTTACACTACCCGGTCTCGGAACCCCGTCCAAGGCGGACACCTCTTTAAGTTGAGGTGGTGATGGTGGAGGAGGCAAGTCCTCTTCTTCTCCACCAAAACGTTTTTTCTGAAAACAAAAATACACCTGGTTAGTACAATTATATTATAGCATTAAAAGGTTTTTGTGGGGGTTCTGAGATGTCAAACATTTTAAAATGTTTAGAACAAATTAGCTGTATATTACCCTATTTTAACACTTAGGAACTTAGAGGTAAACAAACAAAAACATATTTATAATACACAAATTCGTTTAGTCATTTCGTTGACAATAAAAACTTAATTTATAAATATTAGAAAAGTCTGTTTTTCAAATTTACATTGTAATTCCATAAAACCATTATAGGAACAAAGCTTTGCCCAATTGTTAATATTATTACTTTCGTAGGATTGCTTTCTTTACTTGAGGTTTTTCACATTTATGTTCTTTCTTGTTAAAACTTTTGTTGGAGGTTACAAACTGATAAGAAAACCGTTTTACGTTAGTCTCAAAGAAGGCGTACTTTCTTCTATAAATACATTTTTGTGATGATTTTAAGCTTATCAGTAACTGATTTGTCTTATTTGATCGCAGTATATAGGCGTTCTTATAACTGAAGTTAGCGACCCTGATTTGAATGCCCTAAACTTCCTGATTCAAATCAGCGAGAAGTGTGGATATTTGGATAGTTGGAAATAGAAACAGGTGATTTCATTTAATAATAGCCCGTCGATACTTCACCTTCAAACCAACAAACAAATATTGAAGACAATATTAGCGTGATATACCTAATTAAAATCTTTTCAGAGTTATTAAAAATAGCTTAGTTAAATAAAACTAAAATAAAGTTTGCACTGTCAAATAAAATAAGTGACCTAATTCAGACTATTCGGTTTAAGCACTATAATTATATTCCTGCACTAAGATAAAAACGCAATCTATAAGAAAACCGTATTATATGTACAAAAAATAACTGTCATAATAATAAATTTAAACTTAATAACTGTCATAATATAGACAATTCTGTATACCCACTCTAATTATATATTGTGCAGTAAAATAAAAACGAATTTATAATAAATCGCATTATATTTGCACTTAGTAACTGTAATAATATAGACTATTCTGTATACGCTCTCAAATTATATTATTGCGGTAAAAAACCATGAGATTTGTAAGTAAACCGTAATATATTTACACTTAATAGCTGTCATAATAATAGACGAATTCTGTATGCGCACTCTAAATATATTCCTGCGGTGAGATAAAAACGCGATTTATAAGATACGCAGTGTTTTACAATTAATACTACTGAGCGATTTTGTATTATTATTTATAAAAATGAATCGCACAGAAAATTGTTCATTGTTTAGATACTGTTTGGATTGTAGAGGTTTTAAAAGTTGCTTGATATTTCGTTTAACAAAGTTGATTAACAGAAGAAGGAGGTATGAATTTATAACAAGGACGAACATACATTATGCCTGTAAGTTTTATGTTACTGTATTACGTTTTAAACACAGGCAGAAAGATGTTGCATATTGTAGATTAAAATTATGTAAATTGTGTTAGTTTCACGGCTTCAAACAATCCGATTTACATAATTGTAAACTTTGGAAAAGACATATCTTCTCCTGGTAAAAATAAGTTATTCGTATAGTGAAAGAGTTTGTATTGCTTATTAACTAAAACTATCTAACCGATTTCGATAAGAATTTATTGGCTTGTTTTAACCATTGCCGTACAAAGATACGTCACTCTTAGTGTAGTATTCGAACATCATAAATTTCTACTAAAACTATGATTGCTGCTGAAAAAAGACTCCAAATTTTGTTTATTTGATAATAAACGGCTTTTAATGTCAAATCGTTGAAACGTAGTGCAAGCGAAATCGTTGCGCAAATGTAGCAGAATCTCTAGTATAAAGATATGTTTGACAGGTGGACAAACTTGTATGTTATTATTTCATGTGAAATTTTACATGCCACGAATGTTTCATTGGGAATACGGTTACGTCCATTGAGTCAAAAAAGTATTATGGCGTCAGATTCACATTTATGGTTTGTTCAGTGAGACGATAGAGATCTTGTAAACGCTTAACTTGATGGACACATTAACCGTACTCTACACAACACTATTACTAAGACACTAAGTTACAAAGAGAAACGTGGTCTGTAATTGAAGAGGTAAGTTGATTACGTCCTTGAGTTGAAAAGATTAACACCATAGCAGACACAAAACATCGACTGCAGTACATTCCCTGAGAAATAGCTTCCAGTAAATTCCACACGGAAATATACAACCGGAAAAGACTGTTAGAGTTTAGTGGGAATACTGTATGAACCGGGAGTTCTACACATCGGAAGTCACGTGACTACAAACACGTCTGCGAGAGTTTATAATACTGCCATTAAATAAATATTTATAATTTGATAAAACCGTCTTGATTTGGCTCATTTTATTGCTTACGTTGCTAGTATATAGGATACATCAGCTAAGTATAGACTAGATGCTAGATAAATACCCATGTTTACTTGTTGCTTTTTGTTTTTTTTTTTCAATTTTCGCGGTATGTATTATGTTAAAACCCTTATCTACACCTTAAAAATTAATTCTTAGCGAAGACCTACCCTCCAAGTAGGGACCTAACTACTAAAATATAGATCTGTATGCATTGTGGTTTCGGATATTTGTGATGAGCGAGTTGGATTTTTCAAATATGTCAAATAAATAGAAGAAATAATGTGTGTTACGTGTACTGTTTTCCCCGTAATATTTGCGGTAATATATATTAGGTTAACACCTATAGGGTGCAAATATACAGAATTCAAAGTTTCTAAGTTGTATAGATTAGAAGAGCATTACACATCATTTGTGTATATAATAATAATCGATCTTTCGAGATAAACTCTCGCTATGAAGTGAAAAACTAAAGTTAAAACATAAAAAAATTTGTAGAAAACTAAAGCCTAGATGACTAGTAATTTGTTTGACTTTTTTTTGGAAAAAAGTAAGCCGCTTAGCTAGATACTATAAAATTCGTAGGTCGTTTAGTAATACAAAAATTGTTAGGCATTATCTCGTCGAAACCAAATCCAAAACAGCACTCAGGATACTAAAAACTGTATTTACAGTATATAAGGTGAATGTGATAGACCGAGTGCATACCCGAGTAAAAATACCAATCAATTTTAGACTAATAGAGGCAAAAAAAACTTTTATGCCATGAGGATACATCGAAATTACCCGTACATAGTTTGTCCGAAAATCGTCAAGTAAGAAAAGTAATAATCGGGAAACAAACTTTTACAAATGAAAAATAATCAAACCCTCACATAAAGTTTGCTGTCAATCCTCCAACCAAAATAGTGTAGAAATGGGACCATTGTGGCTACCTTTAGACTTAAATTAAAGTTATAAAATAAAAGTTCATCAATTTTAAAAAACAAATCGGGAAAACTTCTAGAAGGCACAATAACAAGAGCCTGTTCTAAGAAGGGGAAAGGCTGTTTACTTCAACTTGATTTTATCTGCTTTATAATTGCAATCTCGTTATTTTTCTGAAAACGTAGACTTGCTACTTGCTTGGTCATCTGTCATTCTTTGTGTGTTTCTCTGTTCATCGGCCAGATGACAGTTTTTTCTTGACTCGTTCAGTTTGTATTTGGTTATTAAAATGTTTGACATCTCAGCTCTACTATTCTAGTTCTGTGTTCTTCATATTACCATTTTTAATTGTATTTTTATGTTAGGCTTCATACTTATTCGTCTAGCTTAATGTTTTCCGTTTAGTTTTTCAGTTGATATGGTGAGTTGATTTAAACTTTAGAACGTCGGGTATTATTTTCGGTTCACACAAATAAGAGCAATTGTACGAATAATAATTGTAAAAATATGAACATTCTATCATTGGAAACTAACTTTTAAACAAGAATATACTTTATTTTTCTTACCTTCAAAATTGAAGTTTCATAGTTTAGCTTCAAATTTATTGTCAAAATAAAATAATAACTTGGTAATTTTCTAAAACACCAATATTATCTTACTAAAAACTTTGTTTACAATTCTGATAACATTTAAAATTACTGAACAAATTCCGCGATTAGACATATATTTGATACAAATGCTTTCTTAGTGCACCTACCTTCCAAATGCTAGTATACTGGCACAACTGCAGTACAAATAGATACCGAATCACTTAGCACAAATTTAGTTTTTGTTTAATCATTACGTTTTTAATCTCACAAGTTATGTTTGTGTTGCCTAAACCGGGTACGACTGTTAGGGTTGAAATACATATCTAATGAACATACAGTTTTCTCGAATGCCCTTTTCAGTAGGTTTGTTCAGTAAACGCACTACGATTTGAAATATTCTTTCTTCAGAGACATAGCACTTTTAAAACAATTTCGTTGATATTTTTCCTACTAGCCATGTGACAATAGTTAAACAGTTTTAAAAAGATATTTTTAACAAGTTTTCTTTAATCTAACTCAGTAAAATTCGGAAAGTTCAAACGAATTCTTTAAGAGTGTCATCCATCGACACAGTGCACGCAATGCAAGCGCAGTCCACGCCCTCCAAGTGTCTCTTTGTAAACCTGTCTTACAAGTGCTTTGTCATCTTTGATTAAACAAAGCCACTCAAAGCAGCTGTAATTAATTTAAGAATTACAGTTTGTTAACTTGTAATTAACTGTTCCTCGACAGTTTCCAGTAGAGCCATCCATATAGGTAGTCTGAAGTCAAAATTCGCGTAAGCATGATGCAGTAGAAACGCTATTTTACAGCTGGTTTTTGAACCTTTTAGTTGCAGTCAAAAGTTTACCTTTTCAAGTAAAATTATTTTCTATACGCTAACACTAATGATAATTAAACTTGGCGAGTAGATACTAAAAATAGATTGAGCGCAGTACAATATTTGAAACAATTAAAACATGTACAATATAATGTGGATTTGATTACTCGCATAAAATATTTAAAACGTGTAAACCAACTAACATATGTAGTGAAATAAAACCAATAAAAAATGTTAAACCATTGTACAACAGCTATGTTAAATTAACTCTATTTTTAAAGTTGTGCCGAACATTTAAGGAAGTGAATTAGAAGTGGAAGTGCTTTTTTTATTTTCATAGTCACAACTAAAAGCTTATAATAATATTATACGTTATTTAACCAATGACATGATCAACGGCTTTTACATACATTAAAGCCCTTATGTAACGGCAGCTGATTTATACTCTAGAAATGTGGTGTATTATTTGCTTTATAGACAAATGATTTCAAATTTAAGATTAATTATATTGTAAAAATACAAACAATCCAAAATTGGAAGCTAACTTTATTTTGTACACTTGAAAATGGCAGTATACAAATATGTTTAACATTAAATATTTTTCTCTGAGTTATTGGTAATCAAATTTATTTACAAAATCAAAAATACACCTGCCATTTGTAAACCCTTAAAATTATCGACTGACTTTTTATATAAGTTTCTTTTTTTATCAATAATAATAATTATTATTATTCTAAATACGAAAGTGCAGTTAATCAATAAACATTATTTAATTTTAGGTGGCAGGATCAAATATATTATCAGGAAATTTTACTCTACAAATTTGAACGACTGTTATAGCAACAGGTGAAACGTAACTAACTAGACATTATAAAAATACAATATTCTATGTATCTGACGTAAATGTATCACGGAATAGTTCCACTAAAGGATTACATCTGTCACACTTCATTGCTGCGATATCTGGATTTTCCAATTCCAGAAGGATTAACGAAATATAAATCAACGGTGAACAATAGGATCAGGTAGAGTATTTCAGTAGTATCTATAATCCATGATTTGATTTTCTTATTTTCTTCCAGACGTGTTTGTGTGTAACTATACAGCGTGTTTGAAAAATAATTGTAAAATAACTCACCAGGAAATCTTGGCATTGAATATTGGTAATCTAAACAAGAGAATACTAATTTTTGTTTTCAAAAGTATTCACTGTGATTCCAGTTCCATAAAAAATATTGTATTCTGAAATTCGTGGTTTAAAACTAGCGGTTTTATATGTACTTACAGCAAACAAATTAAAATCAATTGGTCCAAAAACTGATATTGTGCAGTTTTCAAGCAATCTGTTGTAAAACACAAACAATGTAGTCGAAAAACTCTCTTAAATTTTACTACAATAGCACGTTTAAATTTCCAATAAACCGATAATTTCACAACATTTTTGAAGAGTTTAATTGTGAGAAAACTAACGAAAGATAATATAAACTAAATACCGTAGTTAAATCCTTTGATTTTAAGCCATTAGATTTATTTGGAAGGGACGCTTGACGTCAATAGTCATGCGAACACCAAGGAAGTAGATACGGCTTTAAATGGTCACCAATAAATGTGTATGGCCAAAAGAGGTGAACATACATTTGTGGCTGATTACCCTGAAACAGTTTTCTATACAATTTTACCTATTTGTATATTTGACATGATGTATTAATTCCTGTATAAAACATATCTCTTTTCAATAAACAAATTATTGCCATTCAAACAGAAACTCAAGCCCTACTGCTGCACAGGCACCATGATCCACGTTACCCCGAATTCTCCTACTTCAATTAAAGTGTCTCTGTCCTAATTAACGGTCAGTTTTTGGAAATATCAGAGTACACAGTAATCTGTTTGAATTTGCTTCTCCTCTAGTGAATACGGGGAGCGAGAAGCGAAGCTGCGAGTCGCCGCAGAAGTTGGTAAGAAAGGCGAGCAGGCGCGGCGGACTCTATTATCTAAATAAAAGAAAACTACTTAAAGACATTATGTAACTGCACATCTTAAACGCAGTATAGCAAGTACAAGTGTACTTCGCATTGTACAAAGTATTGGTTACTTGCAGTTGATACTTATAACATACAACGTTAGTTTGATAAAATACCTCCAACCCCAAATGTGGTAAAAAAAACCCTTGCTTTTATGTACTAAAATAGTGCGTATGATCGATAGAAGCTCAGTCTAACTTTATTTAGGTTCACTAGACTATTTGTGGGAATTTTAATAAATAGTTGATGTTTTTAGGAAATATATCCATATTATGTTCCCTCTCTCCCTTTTACACCAATTTAAATTCTTCTGGTAAAATGCCAGTAGGCCTGAACTAAAACTCATATTTCATTTAAAACAATTTTAGTTCCTGTTTATTTTGCTGGAAAATCTTTAGAATTAAAAACGTTTAGGTACCAAGTTCATAATCTTCGAAACAATCTTTATAAAGTTGATAAAATAGGTCTAATCATGTTTTGGACTTTTCTGATTAAAAATCGTAGTTTTTTAGTAACTTACGTGTGATTCACCCTCCCAGTAGCAGACTGCCCAAAGTGACGTTCTCTCAGGCGCAAGATGCAGCTATTTCGACAATTAGCGAGAATTTGCATACATTTGCATTTTAGATTAATTCATTAACTTAGAATTATCCAATCGTAATAAAACCGGCACCGTTGGAAAGAAAATGAATTATATTTTAATTTTTGTATTTAAAACTTTTTCGTAAAACGTATATTTACATACGTAATCATCGTTTCAAAATTGTAGAATGTCAAACAGCTACTTTCCGTGCGACATCGCGATGTTAAGAACGTAAAACTTCATCATTTTCAACAGTCTGCAACTCCTCACAGTTGTCAATTGTCACAAAGATCATCACATCATTGGATTATTAGACTTTTATCTTTCAAGTGGTATTTTTAAATCATCTGTGACCACCTTAGGTTATGAGATCTAGAATTTTGAATAACGGCTTGTTATTGGTCTAAGATTGGGCCAATAAGGAAGCATTTTTTAAATCGATTTTTACTATCAGAAATCGATTTATTCCTAAGATGTGTAATATACCGTTTTAAAGAGAAAATTCCAACGTTTATTTTATGTTCAGTTCAAATAATTTAGGTGAAATTTAGTTGGCACAGACATGATGTAAATGAAGCGGTCTATAACCTAATATCCATTTTACACTCTGATCTCAAAGCGTTCACTGTAAGTTTTATTCGTCTTGATATTTTAGTGAATTGAAAGTGTTTATAGTTTATAAAATAGTGTTATATTGTGTTTTAGTTATAAATAAATAAGTGTAGATTGTGTTTGAGTGAAATCAGGCTTATAACAGTGTTCTAATAAAACGGTAAGTGAAGAAATAACATAGCTTAGAAATAAGGTTTTAGGTTAAATTGCCGCTTTGGTATTTTGATTTTTCATTACAAAATGTAAAGTTATTTGAAACTGGGTAGAATGATTTTCGATTCTACATTTCATTCTCGAATTTTTGGTATAAAAAAAAACATTGTTTGAAGTAAAAAATGTTTAGGCCTAGTCACTTTGAACTTAGTCTGATTTGCAGGTTATGTAGTAAAAACGTTCAAAGTGTTATGTTGAACTAAACAATTGTGAAATTGAAATATATTTTTACACATGTCTATTTAGAACTAAATTATAAAACTTTTGTGTATTTTGAAAAAAATTACAAAAATGTTTTACTATTTTTTATGTAGGCATAAAGTTGTTTTTTTCCTTCCATTACTAAACATTTTTTGCTTTCTAAGCTAATAACTTTTACAATTTCAAAAGAAACAAATTTTTAGTGGCATATTTGAATTCTTTGAAGTTTCTTCTACAAAAAAGCTGTGGAACACTTTTGGATTGGGGTTCATTTACTATTTTTGGCGAATTTTTAAAAATATGCTTGCAAAACGCTAAAGACAGACTTTTCAATTTTAGCTTTAACCATGCCACTTGGAGGATTCAAGTACATTTTAGGTAAAGTTGTTGTAAATTGTTTTCCCTTATTTTGTTAAAAAATTTTTGAATAATATAATGTACTACATAACAATTACAGTTGCAACCTATTTACTTGAACAAAAGCAGGGTTATTCCATGTTAGGATTGCTAAATGTTCCACTTGAGCCTAGAAAGCTGTGCTGTTGGGAAATTGTTAATTACGAGTTCGTTGACTGTAATTCCCAAAATTAATTACATTAGCTTTGTGTGTCGCTGTCTAATCATTGACGACTCGGTACTGGATCCTCTAAGGCTTGTCTACAAAGGGACATACGACTGTCAATGGATCTCTATAGAGTCCTGTGTAGATGCGATATTTTAACATTCTAAAGCTCATTCTCCAATTCGTAAAACATTCAACAAACAAAGCTTGTTACGGAATTAGTTTTGTATGTAAAACTAATTCGTACGAGACGGCGTTTTTACTGTTATACGTATCCATTTCAGGTATTTATATATATATATATTTAAAGTTGGACAAATACTACTGTTGCTATCGAAAACCTACACATCTGTGTTTGGCCTACACGCGAATACCTTACATCGTCTATTTAGGAAGAGAAAACTATACACTACAACGTACTATAGAGCACTCTCTTTGCAAGCTAATTTTTCTGTAACACTTTTGCTCTAAAATAGCTTCAGAATAAGTTAATATCACCTACTGAAAGAAATAGGTTATTTTGATAACGCAACACTTTGATTATAATTAAAACACTAGGAACTATTGTAATGGAATATGAAAACAATAGGTAAGTGAAAACTAAAACTTGTTTATACTGTAAAATAATAACTAACAATTTATTCAAAATTAAAAAACATAAATCAAAATATTCTCTCTTTGTTGGTATCTTCCCAAAGAATACAATTTTAACCAATTAAAAAAATTAACTTTAATTCTTCTTAACTAATTAATAAAGACAGAACAAATTTACTATTTTAATTAATTTTAATTATTTAATTTGATTATCTTTATTTTATTTTATTCGTTTATGAAATTTAATTATTAAATTTATTTTATTACTTGAATTTAATTCATTTTAATATAATAAATTACGACTTTTATTTTAAAATTTATACCAAGAAAACAATCTACTTATAATCCTACCTAACCCAGTATATTTAATAAATTTAACTGAAGCTAATCAGGTGAATTAATGTGGGCCAGTGTCGTAAGTTCACAGACTTTTTAGTGACGCTTAAGTTGGCCGTCTTTAATGGTGCTGATGTTGTTTGGATGCTGCAGGTTGGCTAGCAGGGTTGAGTTGCTCTCGTTTCTGAAGTCTATTGCAGTTGTACAGCGTGCTGTGATCTTGTAGTCGTGTTGATTTTACATTTGTAATTGGCTGAAGTACAGGTGATTGATGGTCTTCCTGGTGTCCGGGATTCGTTCGTTCCGTTCCAGCGTTGTTAACAATTCATGTCCTATAGGCTCGCCAGTCTAGTTCCTGAAGTTCCAATAATAAAGTCGATTTACTACTTCATTGAAGTCCTCGTAGTTTCAATATTATTTGACTAATATTGATCAATGATCAACATCGCAACTTCTCTCACTAGTGAACTGTTTGTAGTAAATACTGATAATTTATAACTGATATTAATTTTCCAATTAAGTCCAATTTATCTAAAAGAGTACAGATTGTAGAGTTCAGCGTGTGGAGTACTACCTTGCAAAAGTATGAAATTATTATGAGTATTAATAATTAATAAGAGTCCCCAGGACATCGTGTCCCGCGCGTATATAGTGTCCATTTCCACTAGATCTGTTACCAACCTTAAACATACACTACGTTTTTCTTGTTCTTTAACTTTGATTTTTCCGGGGTTTTTCTTCTCCAGATAGTTTCCCTTAATTTTCCATAAGTTATCCCGGATATTTATTTGTATTATTCTATTGTACTTTTTATCTATTTTATTCTATTGTTTTCGTTAATGAACTTCACTATTTGGTTGGCATTATCTCGTTTATGATTGGCCGTTAATTCAGCGCGCATTCTAGACTGTTATCGCTGTAAAACCACTATTGCTCTCCTTCTTTTGTCTTTAACTCCTCGAGGCCCCGTTAGTTTTTCCCGCGAGTGAGCTTTTCTGGTTCCTTGAATTGTCCTCTTCCTTTACGAACTCTAGTGGTGTTCATACGACTTCGCGTTCTCGCGCGAGGCCCGCACTTGCCTTTCTCGTTACGTTTTCCGGGAATGTCATCCAGTTTTTCCAACTCGCGATTTTCTTTACTTTTATTCTGTTGTCCTTTGCGAAATTATGTACTAGCCGCCATTTTGTGAATTTTCCTTTGTTTTTCTTGGAGTTGTGGGACTTTAATAATTACGATTTTTCTGTTTTTTTATTTAACTAATTTTCCGAAATTTATTTGTTATACTGGGTTTTACGTACATTATTATAATCTACTCCTTTAACTTTAATTATTATAATCTTTAAAAATTTAATTTTCTTATTTATTTCACACTAAGGTGTGAAAACTCTCACCGTTTTCCTTATAATAATATTTAAACTTTTCTTTGATTTTCCTATAAAACTTTCCTTTTGCAAATACTTGTTATGATTAAATTTTACTTAACTTTATTTCTTTTATAATTAAATGACAATTAAATTTGACGATTTTAACTAACTTCTATAATATTGAAAATTCGTTATTTTCTTATTCCACATTTCTTTTAGGTCTATGCTTTATTAAACCAAAAACACCTTTCTTTCTAGCTTTTGAGAAAATTTAAAATTTTCCCTTAACTTTAGACTTGAATTTCGTAAGCATTATTTAATATTACGATTTGGGAATTGCATGGCTGACACACCCGTGTTTAGCGTAATGTGTTTCCTTTAGAAAAACCCAAATACATAATATTCCTGGATCCTGGTATCCCCAAAGAATTAAATAATTAGAGACTAAGTTCTTTTTGCATTTCTGCTAAGTCAGGGTTCAACAGTCGCTTCCGTAGATAACGCCCCGCTCGCCCTTTGTTGAAGGTTGCACTACATCCGATCAAGATTCCATGTTGGCCTAGAAATATCGCTTTTTACAAAATTTTT
>JAGFPH010000006.1:1636730-1649938 GCA_018207615.1 Philaenus spumarius
TCAAGATTCCATGTTGGCCTAGAAATATCGCTTTTTACAAAATTTTTGTAAAAATTTTAATTACCGGAATTACACTGGTCCTGCCCATTGTAACATATTACACCGTTGTACCATTCATTGCACTACCTTATTATCTCTAGCATTATAACGAATCATTTACTACCTGGAATTCTAATAGCACCGTTCTCTGTAAGGATCTTGTAAAGTCTCCCACATTACTTGTATATCTGTTGTATTTTTCAATGTTTGTATCACAGAAGGGCAGTTTAGCAGTCGAAATATCGTATTTTGTACAGCTTGGACATTTAGTTATTTATAAATTTACAGTACTGTATATATTATATTCTATAGATTTTTCTTGCATGACGTAATCCCACTGCAACCACAGGACTAATTAAGGACAACGAGTAGAATAACCAACGACAAACCCAAAATTAATAACCAAAATGCCAGGGTTAAGTTTAGGATGACAATTTCGCTAGATAGGACGGTTTGTTGGAAAGCAGAGCAGTGAACCTGGAACTCGGACCAAACTTATTGTAAACAAAATTGTGAAATAAGTTTAAGTGGCAATATTAATTAGGTTTACTAAAAATAGGAATTTGTCCCAAACGTGTTTACTTTATACCAGTTATAATACTGAAGACGGGGAGGAACACACGTAAATCAATAGCCAGTAACTAGTTTCGAACCTGCTGTAGCAGCCTGAACCTGCCCCTTTAGTCTCTCAGTATTAGTGACTCCCCATCTTATTGCACATGTGGATTCTCTCCTTATCATTCATTACTGTCTCGATTCACTTGTGATAATTTCATTTAACATAAGACGTACCAATTGTGGTTAAATTAGTTTCGAAGAATTACACTACAGTAGATCAATATAGTAGATGTAATAGACACGTAACAATGTTTAAAATTGTATAGTAACCTATAGCAGATGAGCTATTTGATTAATTCGTTTTATATCACCACCTACCGTAATAGCAAAAGCAATTATAGATAATATTAATTTACAAATTAATCAAGGGCTCTAATTATATACATCATTGAAACATTTAAAAAGTAAATAATAATAACGCTAATCACAATGCAAGCCTTCAACAGAATAACATTTAATTCTTGTGCAAAGGGTAATGTTTGTTGTAACATTTTATATTTTGTGTAAACTATAATTTAATTTCAAACGTGTCATGTAATTAATTGTAATTCAGTTAAATTGTGGATGTTGTAGGGAGGCATAGGTTGGTTTTAGCAATTGTCACTAATTTATGAGTGAAAAATAAAACGAAAAATCATTAAAAATTTTAGCACAGTTGATATATACTCATACATTAAATGTGCTGTGATCTTATTATTTTTGTGTCCAAAAAATATTAAATCTACTTGTAAGGTAGAAATATATTAATTTGAGTACAATTTTGGTCATTAAATTGACAAACATTGAGTTAAAAAAAATTAAAGTGTGCATACGATGTTTATTCGAAAGAAGGAATAGAAAGATCAAGCAAACACTTTGGAAGTCAGAATAGCGTCCATATAGTAAATGTGAACACTCGGTATGTGCCCATGGCCGCAAGAGATGTGTGAGAAAAAGCAGGAAATTAAATGAAAAATATATATTCGTCCTGTACAGAAAGGTTATGAGATTCTCACTTCATGATATTTATATTTTTACATAGATGAAAGCGAAGGATCAACTATTCATCCAGCTAGTTAAATAGTGGGTGACAGCGCCAGCCTGCCTTTAGTAGAACAAGGCTTGTAATTTATCAGTGACACCCTTGTACTTTCATGTCACACCATGCCACATTGTTTACTATATATAGTCTGGCCTATTATGTCTAGACATTGAATATACAAATTCATTGTCATTTTAGTTGTGTTTGCGAGTTTGAGATGTTTACGTTGCTGGAGTTAACCGTAGATAGAATTAGCATTGTTGTTAACTAAATAACATATTATAAGTTTTATAAGCGACCAGCTACGAAACAACACGAAGAAGTCGATTGTGTAAAATAAGAAATAAAACCAAGACAGAGATTGTTCTAAACGTATATAAAAGCTGCAACGTTTATAAGAAATGTATTACACCACATGATTTGAAACGCATTTAAAATTTGTGTGGGAGATCCGTGCCATGAGAAATAAGATAAGTAGCCAGACATAGTGTCCATAGGTTGTAAAACGACTCTCCGAAGAAGATTTAAGGGACATGCTTCCGAACCAAAACTGGCAAGTCTAGACCTGATGTGTTAAATGTTGGAGGGCGATTCCCCATGAAGTGCCCAAGGAGCTGTCCGAGTCTAAATCGGCTATGACCCTGAATAGCATTTTTTTGGGGGTATATTTTGCAAAAACTTGAAAACAAACTCCCCATTACTGGAATCAAAGAAACAACATGAAGAAAAAGCAAATATGCGCACAAAAATTTCCACATTAAATCTTTTTAACACAAAGAATGAAAACAAAAGAAACACAACTCCAACGAGTTACTATAGTTTCAGAAGTCAGTCAAGCAAGTGCACATCGTTACTTTAAAAGTATTAATCTTATTTTATAAAAATAATTATAAAAAACAATAGAAGACAGTTCCTCTACATGCAGGTGTGGAAGTAATATTATGAGCGCGAATAAAGGGAGAAAGGAATTGGAGCATTAACAGAGAAGACTTTTAACCAGGAGCTTTATTTCTGTTCAGATACGACCAAAGGGTAACACAATCTCTTTGACTTGAGTGAGAGTATACAATGTTTAATGGTTTAAAGAACATTTAAAATTTATTTTGTTTAGCTTAACAACTTTAGTCAAACTGTTATTTAAGAAGTACATATTCTAGTTATAGTAAACCCACCAAATAAAAGTTACGAAATTAGGTTGATTATAGTTAAACAGCGACTATTATATTCCAAACTCGAAATAGATATTTGGTGATTAAGTGTGTTTCGTTTCGTCATATAAAACAAACTTTTCTGATCGGTCTATAAGAACAGATTTCTTTGAAGTTCCCATTTACTCACATTAGCTAAGCACTAAACAATATATTCCCACCTTGCGCTATAGTTTGCAGTAATCAAATCAAGTTCAGACTATAGATTTTAGTAATATTTAGAAGAATTGCAACAACTTTCAACCGACTCGATATTATGTCTTCTCAGGAGTTTTTTCTGCGACCTCGTTTCAGTAAATCTTAAAAAAAACATATGTTAGACGAAAGTTTTATATAATAATTTAGAAGGTTTAAACGACTTTCTTATATTAAATGCACTATTATTATTATTTACAGGTAACTTGGAATGGACTTGATACTGTTTCAACTAATGGAGTAATTAATTTTTCGTCTTCAATCCTTACTTGTTCAACACCTTCATCTAAAGTTTGGTGTTATAAAAAAATCTTTTAAACAAAAAATGTTCTTTGGTGAAACAAAACTACATTGAGAATTTGTATATAATAACTTTGAATAGATGACATATTTTTCTCACTAAGTGATTTATAAGTTTTTCAAGAAAAACAACTTCTTCCATTAGTTTGATTTTGTACATTACAGACTTTAGAGACTTTCCGTCTCTACATTTTGTGGTTCAGCTTAGAAATAATTTGTGCAAAATTACGGCAGTTAACGTGCCCTTACAAAATCGATATAATTAAATATATATAATCTTTTGATGCTATGGTTTTAGTGTCTAGGAACGAAAACTAGATAGATTTTTTACCGGTAGTCTCTTCGAAATATAACTGACAATGCAATATTTTACAATAGGATGCGTATATACTTGTTTTAACATATTCTTACAAACTGTTTTCTGGAACTTTTCAAACAGTTGTGATCATAACGTAAAAATTATAAGTTCCATTACAATTACCTACGACTTGATCGAATGTACGGAAAAGCCAAATATATTTATTTCTTGATAGATATGCTGATGACATCACAGAAAGTCTGAAGAGTAGTGCGTGCAGCTGAGGCTTTATTAGTGCGTGCATTTGGATTGTCTTATCGAATTCCCATCAAAGTCAACATGTAAGTCGTCCGAGAAATAATATAGACGAAAGGAGCAGTTAATTATCTGCGAGTTACCCTGAATTCAAAAAATTATTTTTCGAAACATACTAAGCACTTGACCGACAAAGGAGAAAAAGGCAGTCGCGCTCTCAGCAGACTTATGGCAAATCTAGGATCCACAACTGCAAGTAGAATGTTATGACTTCTCATGACAGTGTATTAGTATATCTTGATATAAAGAGAGGCAACCTGTGCAGGTTCTCTCAAACAGTAGTTTAGATCAAGGATGACGTACATACAAAGAACAAATCTTTCTCAGAACCTGCGATTTTCGTAATTGCTAAGATAATCCCAATTGATCTTCTGGAAGAAAATTAATTCATATAAGACAGGCGGAGGTGGGTAAGAAATCCGCATCAGCAAAAGCCAGAGAGATTGAAAAAGCGCTGGAATACGGATAAAAGACGAAGAAAGACTGCTAGGTTAATAGCAGAGAAATAGCCTTGGGTTCACAAAGGTTTTGGCTTGACATTTCTACCTAACGCAATATCTCACCGTCACGATTACTCCAGATCATAATTATATAAGATGGGAAAAGTAAGTAGTACCATTGTATTTGGATAACCTATGATCTATGGTAGATGGAGTACTCAGAAGAAGTCTCTGCCATCCATGGAAGACGACAAACACAGAGACCTATTTCACAATACCTTACCTAATCGGATAGGTAAGAATAAAACAAACATAATTTTATTTAAAAAATCATTCTTTCAAAACTGGTTGATTCGTTGGAGTAGTTATAGTAAACGTTATGAAAAGGTGTGCGTAGTGCGTGATTTTAATGTATTCAATGACATGCACACTAAGAAAGCCTTAAGTTAAACCAGTGTTTCCAACAATGTGGAACAAAATTCAAAAGGAGCTAATGTTTTCACTTTTAACTACATGTAGAAATAAATATTATAAAATACACTTTGAGATTGACGGGTGAGAAGGAATTTATATTTAAAAAAATAATAAAATTAACACTATTCTCACTAATATACGTTTAATTATCAAACGCGTTTCAACGACAAAGTCGTCATCCTCAGTGATATATGAGCTGCAATCTGTCAGTTGATAATTAAACGTATATGAGTGAGAATAGTGTCATTTTTATTATTTTTTTAAATAGAAATAAATACCTTTAACAATATTTTACAGTTTCATATAGTTCTGATTTTAGGTTCCCCGAAAATACCTGATTATAAAATGCCAACACAAAAAGTAGTAAAACGAAAGATTTACTATGCTGCGACACACCCATTTCTAAACAAATAATTAGTTAACATATTTAAATCTGAAATTAGGCCTTTGATATACCCAAAACATGGTGGTAGAACCCACAAGAATAATTTTGATCAAAATGAATACAACTTTTATCAACTTAGGTTGAAAATAAGATCAAATGAAGTGAGGCAAAAATGTTACGAAACTACACAATAAGAAATTTAGAAAGTAACAGGCGGCGTCAATTCTAAACTAAAAACTTCAGAAAATAAATATCTTTTTTACAAACTTTTGTCTTCGTAATATCACTCGAATATGCTGGCAAATATCACGTCTAATGGAAAACTTTGAAAAGAAACGGTTTTCTATTTTTATTCAGAAAATGAGAATACTGTACACTTTAAAGATCGAAATAAATAACCACAGATGACCGATGTTAGATAAGGAACTACAATATCGGTATACCTTGTATGCAGCTTTAATGAAGTGGTGTTCAACCCAGAGTCAAACGACTTCACAGGACGTGACACGCTGAGAGAATAAAATAGGTGCGATAGTTTCAAGGGGTAAAGCAGAGTCTCTCTGTAAAACAAGTGATCAATATTTAACTACGAAAGTAATTCGTGATTCAAGTTTTACCTTTTCTTGTGGTCCGAATTATTGAACAAATCATAGTCTAGCGTTTCGCTCTCAGCTGCGGTGTATTGAAAAAAATATGAGATATAAATCCATATTCACTAGCAACACCTTAAAAAATTTTACTAAATTTTACAAAATGTCAAATTTTACTTAAAAAAAGGTTTTTAAGGTTTGAAGTTGGATAATTTTTACATTTTGAAGTTTCTAAGTTACATTCACTAACGGAACAATAACATGAAGTAGAATTTCTTTTAACTTTTAATTTGTACCGGATATTTCGAGATGTCAGTGAGTTATTGATCTACATAAAGTCTACGAAATATTACTTTGTAATTCAAGCATCGGACTGGACAAATAAGTGGGACTACTAGTTCAATTCAAATAATAACTTTGTGAAATTATTTAGGTGATACAATTTATTTATTTTCTTTAATATTGAAACATATTTATACAACCGTAATAAAGAATTGGAAAACAAATTTATTGGTAACAATGCCTTCGAAAAATAGAAATAAAGCGACACAGGAGATTCTAAAATTCAATCCGATACAAATTATAAAGTAATATAAAAAATATTTCTTTAATACATATGTGTTTTCAAATTTTTTAAACTTAATAAAGTTTATTTTTAATTTAACATTTATTTTTCAACTATTTAATGTTAAAGGCTCTGTAAATGATTTCTACATTGGTCGTTGGTTTCGGAATTAACGTTTATTTTTCCAATTACTGGTGATGAGATAATAAAAGCAATAATTCATTTTAAAACAAGATATGTGGTAAGCCTATCGATGATATTCTAGATTTTATTACAGTTGCAAACAATGCAGTATGTTTTTTCAATCATTGCTTCATTTCATTAACTAATATCTTCATTGTAGGAAAATCCTAGCAAGTCTTTAACGTATAGTTATTAATTTCAGTAAACATGGAGGTCTTATTTTGTGCTGTATGCTACTCTCCTTCATTAGTTTACCTGGCAAAAAGAAAAAGGTTAAGCAAATATTAAACAAATATTACAATTTGTTTTTGTCTCTTAAAACGTACCCTTTAGGATCACTAATTTTTGTCTGCTATGGTCAAGGATTTTTAGAAAGATAAAGGCAAGACAATGGAATCTGGCATAGTTGTAAAGCATGCAGACCCTCGTAATAATCAAACTCCAACAATAATATTTTACTAGTGATTTTTGTTTGTGTACACAGTACAAATAAATATCTTAATTTATACTAGACAATTTGAGTTCTACAATTAAATAGTGCATATGGAGTTATGGTCCAATATATATACAACATTTACCTTAACCCACCCACCTAATCTACCTGTTATGTGAGGGAGATTTATTGAAAAATCAAGAGCTTTTTTGCTAGAAGATTTTGTATTGCACGAATTCATCTTTTTGTTTGTACTCGAAAGCTTATAAAATTTTATACAAACTGTAGCACAGGATTTAATTTATTTAAACAAATTGGTATTTGTAAAAAAAAAACAATGTTTAAATTTGCTTTATAAAAATTTGCTAAGTTTAACTAATTTTCTATTTTATTTAAAATAGTGTGTAAAATTCCATACTACAGTTTATCCATAGTGTGTTTGAGCATTAAAGTGCAAATTGCCTTCCAGTTTAAACACAGTTTTTCCCACCAAATGAGGAAAAATTTTGGAAAATGAATGTTCCTTGCAAATAAATAACCCTGTTTATATTTGTCAAATTTGCATTACAAAACCACATATGTTGTTTTATTATATAAAAATTGAATACATTTTACTATAGTCCAACAATTAATCAAACTGCTTGGAATAAAATGTCTTAAATACTAAACAACAGTACTAATAAAAAGTTATTAATTTCTTTAAAATACGTTTTGTCTTGTTAAACTAGGTTGGACCTGTAATATTTCACATGCAATAAATAATAAAAATATTTTAATGTGTTATGAAATCAATAAATAGGTACATAATTTTTATAACGCTTTTATTAGCTTGGTATGTATCTTTGAACGGAATCTTTGAAGGTGATTTTAACCCTCTTCAAAACGTCGGATTGATTAGAAACTTTGCACACTTATCAAGGACCGATGACAGTGCAATATTAATTTTGTTGGGTGTAGTAAGTGAGCACTGATATGGTTCCCAGAACACGTTTTCGGGTGTCATTAAAACCTGTATATACAGGGTTATTCACGACCATATGCAGAAACTTCGGAGCTCATTCTACATGTAAAAGTAAAGAAAAAAAGTTATATAAACATAGGCCCAGAAATGCTTCGTTTTCCAGATATCTGCCATTTTTTTTTAATCTACTATCACACATACGATATACAAAAGATCGAGTCTCTAGGTTACAATTATGTAACCTAAATTTGATTCCGTTTTGAGACTAAAAAATAAGAAAATAAACACGTTTTAATAACAAACAGAACAAAAAATTTTAAAATAATTGTAAAAAAGCGTGGGGTGCATTTTACTATTTTTTTATAATAACTCTACTTGTATAAATATTAACCAATGTAACATTTTTTGATGCCAAGTAACCCAGGCTTTTTACAGTTATTTTAAAATTTTTAGTTCTGTTTGCTATTAAAACGTGTTTTTTAGTTTTTAAAATATAATTTATTTTTATTTCAATTGTGTATGCGTATTTCCCCCTTGATATGTTGGAACCCCTTAGAAGTTAGGCCTGTAATTGCCTGTATGGTAGCTGTTATTGCTTCTAGTTCTAAAAACACAACGTACATACAAGTTCGACAAATAATAAGCCTACTAAAATTAGCTAAAAAAAATTACATTTTTAAACATTAAAAAATAATAAAGTATGTTACAGGGTTTAAGCTACTGACGAGTATGGAATCGTTTGAAATGGGGTTATTTAATGATATCAAAACTATTATTATGATCACCCGAAAATTTTGATACTACAACTCTACTTTCCAAGAGTATTACAGGTAAATTTGAAATAAAGGGCTGGTAGAGATGCTCATATATTTGTATTCTTATATTAAGTGGGAACTCTATGTGCTTAACACACCAACATCCTAATTCCTCCACATTTTATTACTATGGACCTACCTAACTTTAGATTTATGATTAATTTTTAATACATATAAAGGATTACCATAGCATCAAATCAAAGATAGAAAATAATATAAAATGTCCTAATTACATTATTTAGCTTATAACATAACCTACAAATAAAACAGAACCTGATTTATTTCAAAAATTACTACTAAAATTGATCGAAAACTGAAACTAATTCCTAATTAATTTAAAAATCCATATTTCCTAGTTTGACTAGTATTTAAATACAGAAGAACATCTCTTCGTTTAATATGAAAAATAATAGATCTTTTTCTTTTAAATAAAGTTATCCGAGTGAAATTTAAGTAAAACATTATTTTATAAAAGTCAATAAATTAAAAAGAATGTTAAACTTAAAATGAAAATAAAAATATTGCAAAAGTTTGTTTTGTTCAGTAGATATAGCGATAAATTAAATTTGAAATTTAATAACAATCACAGCGTGTAGGTTTGCAATCACTTTGCGACTGTGTTTGAGGACGTGGGGGAGTCGTGGAGGTGGTGATATTAAGGAAGAAACACAATACTTAACGCTTCAGGGGTGAAACAGAGTTGGGAAAGCTACAGACTGAAATAAAATAAGGAATTGCACTTTGTACGAAACACAAGATATTGCAATGGTAGTGCGAATTCAAAATTTACTTCTAAATAATAATTCCGAATATTTTCTCATAAAGCTGAAAGTTGTCACATTTTGGAGCTGTTGTATAGGCCTACTTCTTCTACCCTTAGGTTTCCCCCTCAAAATTATTTAAATAAGCAATTAAGTAAAAGACAAAAACTATTGTTTAAATTATTACACCAAAAATTATATTACTCGGAAAACATGGTTGAGTGGCTAAATGCGTTTACCCAGTCTGCTAAAATTTGAGCCTCGAAGGTTTGAACCTGGTTACAGGTCGATTTACCTGCGCTATATCCACGAAATCTCTTTAAATGAAACTTAAGAATTTATTACAATGTGTCATTTGGAAGAAAATTGCAAAAGTGGTTGCTGAAAGAAAATTACAGTTAGCTTGTACGCAATTCGATTGTTACTTGTGTATACATTTGAAATGTTTTTGTCACTTAGAACCGGACTCAGAAATACAGAAATATACAAACTCGATAGATGCCCCGTCCATTAAATTTACCCTTCGCAAACAGGCTCAAAAAAGGGGATAATTCAAGTATATCTTAGGGTACTTAAGATATTGGAACTTTAGATTAAGAGTTGCTCAGTGGGGTGGAAACCAGATATTCCTATTGAGGAAAAATATTAATTTAAGAAAACTAGACTACTTTTAAAAGATCAACGAAAAGCAACCATGCACCACTGCAACCGCCGGCCTACACAGTTATATGGACGATTTCTAACACTCAACCTGTTGCTTTCAACTGCCACAACTACTGCGAGAATCGTAAATCCCTTGCAACTTCGTGCAATTGAAACGACCTGAGAGGACAACTCAGGGGCTGTATTAAGGCGAAAGTCTGTTATGACAAAGTATTTCGAAATTTGTAAATAAGGTTCTTGGCGTGATAAGTCGCGAGCTGTTGGGTGGTGTGTCGTGTCGCAAGGTGTGGTGTTGCGTAGTGTGTTATCTTGACATGGTGAGTCAGTGCGTGGCTTGTTGTGTTATGTCATTGGGTGACATCAGTCGAAGCATGTAAATTGTTTTGTAGTATTGTGTGTCGTTGTTTAACAAGGTTAATTAATGCGTGGCGTGGTGTATTAATGCATGTTATGGTGTATTAATGCGTGACGTGGTGCATTAATGCATGGCGTGGTGTATTAATGCTTGGTGTGGTGTATTAATACGTGACGTGGTATATTAATGCGTGTCATGGTGTATTAATGCTTGGCGTGGTGTATTAATGCGTGTCATGGTATATTAATGTGTGAAATGGTGTATTAATGCGTGGCGTGGTATATTAATGCGTGGCGTGGTATATTAATGCGTGGCGTGGTATATTAATGTGTGGGGTGGTATATTAATGTGTGGTGTGGTGTATTACTGCATGGCGTGGTATATTAATGCATGGCATGGCGTATTAATGCGTGGTGTGGTGTATTACTGCGTGGCGTGGTATATTAATGCGTGGCGTGGTATATTAATGCATGGCATGGCGTATTAATACGTGGTGTGGTGTATTACTGCGTGGCGTGGTGTATTAATGCATGGCATGGCGTATTAATGCGTGGTGTGGTGTATTACTGCGTGGCGTGATATATTAATGCATGGCATGGCGTATTAATGCGTGGTGTGGTGTATTAATGAGTGTTTTTTTTTCTCGTTGCAAGGGTAAAAATATCCTTAGTTGTATCTCCGTTTTCAGCATCCTAGTTAAGCGTCATGACAATACTGTATTTATGGAAGGAGGAAAGGATAACAAATAGAAGAATTCACAACTGGTGAAGCAAATAAATATTTCCTTATTTTTTCTACGCAGATAAATGTGCTTGTGTTAATGCTGGATTAAAATTGTT
Source organism: Philaenus spumarius (assembly GCA_018207615.1). Classification (NCBI taxonomy): domain Eukaryota; kingdom Metazoa; phylum Arthropoda; class Insecta; order Hemiptera; family Aphrophoridae; genus Philaenus; species Philaenus spumarius. The sequence goes on from JAGFPH010000006.1 coordinate 1,648,189, forward strand.
CATATATTTTGTTGTTCAAGATGTAATTATTTAACAAGTGAAAATATTAATCTGCATTCGTTGGAATGAGTTACAGTAGGCTAGATAAGCATAAGCAAAACGGAATAACCAAGTCTCAGCATCGTCAACACAGCTGTGGTTAGAACATGACAAACGTTTGACGACAACGAGGTAAAATAATAGAACTAATAAAATGGTATGACCTTTCTAAAGTTGTTTTGAATAAGATAAAATAATACTTTACCAACGTAGTTTTATTTTGAAACCAAAACCGTCGCTCCGACGTTCTATTTAAAAAATCTCACGTCAAGTAAAATAAAACCACGTGTCCAAGTGAATAACATAATACCTCCTACAACCTTCAACCTCCATTAGTGTAAGATGTAAACATGAGTCTTTCAAGTCCTCCTTCCATTTTGGAATTTATTTTTAGTGTACGGATCCATTAGTGCCGAGGTTGAGTCACATTATCACCATCGATTACTTTGCCTTTCGGTGTGGAAAATTTATCATCTTCGCACAAAGGGCGTTTTAACTTTAGTGAATATATAGCTAGAATTTCGCGGGGTAAATATGAAATTTGTTTCTGAGAAGAATGTATCATGTCCACTTGTAAAATACAACTATATATTAATATGATAAAGTTTACACCTACACAATATTTATAGCGTGATGTATTTATAACTTTCTACGTTTGTAATTGTGTTGAAACATAATTGGCGTTGATGGAAGTGCTGTCGTTCCGTACCTTCATTAGTGGAATACGGCAAAAAGTTTGACGAATAAAAACAACTATTTGTATTTTTTTTTTGTAAATTTTGCAAACATTTTTATAAAATGTTAAGTATAGAAAATCTTAAAACAAAACGCAAGCAATATTTGCATCGGTGTCTCTTTTATGTGGTAGATTTATGGCCTACAAATTGACGTAACAAGTCAATCGGTTTCAATTAAACTTCGGGAGTTTTTCAATGAATGAGATTTCAGACAATACTCAATTTTAAAACAAACACAACGTATTAAATTTACGTTTTAAGAACAGATGTTAAACTAAAAAGACTGCATATTAACATTTTAGTAACATTTTTTTAAATCGCAATACTGATTATTTGGTTGTTTAACCTAGTTCGACAAATATACATTTCAGGACATAACTAAAAATACATGTACATTGCGTTTTATATTTTAAATTATAATACTTAATAAAGATAATTAATGCAAAAATAACCTAAATACAAATTCTTAAAAAATTCTCTCTTGATTTATTCAAAGAGTTTTAACGAAAATTAATTGGTTACTTACATTGTTAAACCTTGAGAACTACTGTAAAATATTAAAGTAGCCCAAAAGCTGGTAGAAAAACTAGCATTGATAACGGATACGCTGTTCTCGGATAGTGCCCGATAAATTACAGACAAGCATAAAATATTAAATAATTCGACCACGCAGCTGGACCGCTGACGTGAGTTGAGCAAATTTCCAAAATTAAGTTTATAGACCGATATTTTAGGGTTTCGACCAACAATTTGGGAAATAGGTCTATTCACGACGGTGCTGAATAGCTGCAAAATGGTTCGCACGCCATTCCACATATTGGGATTGTCTTCAATACACAAAGCATTGCGTGCTTCGCACGCCATTCCACATATTGGGATTGTCTTCAATACACAAAGCATTGCGTGCTTCGCACGCCATTCCACATGTTGGGATTGTCTTCAATACACAATGCATTGCGTGCTTCGCACGCCAT
>JAGFPH010000006.1:1658464-1670247 GCA_018207615.1 Philaenus spumarius
GTTTTTTTTTTTTTTTTTTTTTTTTTTTTTTTTGGAAGGGGAGGAATCTTCTTATAGAGACCTCTCAGCCAGGCCAGGCTGAGAGGTACTGTGGGACTCGATCCACTGCCGCGTGGACCCACTACCCACTAAACCATCCCCCTCTCCCCAAACTGCTCACAGGGGAGGAGTAACAGCGTCTAGGGAATAACCCTAATGACTGTAAGAGTCAATCTGAAACATAACAAAGTGTCGTTAATGGTGTAGCGGTGGCGGTCTTGAAGATGTCTCAACTCGAGACAGGCGATCAACGGAATCCAAGATCCATGCCTAAAACATCACTGGCATACTGGTGGGTCCCGGAGCTCCGATGAAGGCACAATCCCGAGAACGAGTGAAGCTGTAGGGCTGGAACAGAAGAAGAAACAAGAGAAAATCATTCCCCGAGACCGGGCCGGCAGCAGAGCAGCTTGACCCGTACCTAAACATCACTGGCAGAGGGATCCCGAAGCTACGATGAAGGCCCGACTCGAGTTCCGATGTGAAGAACTGCTGAAACAAATAATACAATGTATTAGCGCTTGAGAAATCGCTACCCGCAGCCCGACCGACAGTCGGACTACGGGAGCCTGGAGAAAGAGTCGGCCGGCGTTGTGTGGTGATCGTCCGTCGAAGAAGAGTGCGTTGTAAGGGTGTCTACGCTGCCCGCAGTAACCAACATCAAGTACCAGGAGAACTCCCCAATGAAGGCGTCCGCCAGCAACGGGAGTGTGCGTCCGTTAGTCGTGTTCGATGTGAAGCGCTCCCCGTGATAAAAACCATCCTCGGAACTTCAGGGTCCGTCCGAAAACATCACTGGACGTGGCACTCGAGAAGAGCAGAAGAAGGCGCCATCCCGGGTCCTGCTGTGTTGTGTAGTCGTCCGTGTCCTGGAGTGAAGTGTCAGTCTGATGATCGAGTTCCTACTATGTAGCCTACATATAGTGTTTGATAACCCATGTATGTGTATGTATGACAACATTTAATGAGTCAGTATATTCATGGCTTGTTCCACCTAGACAATTTAATAAAGCGTACAGAGTGAAATTTCAACACTCATGGGTTAGCCATATGCATAACAAGTAGGTCTAGTTTCCTTTTGGCAATTACTACTTGTTCTTATCAAATACAATAGAATTACTGTCATGTCATGGGGTAGTTTTATAAAAACTGACTGCCTATCAAAAGTTAATAATATTATTACATTTTAAAATATTAATAGGCCCTGTATATTGTATGACTTAAAAACATACTGTGAATGGGTTAGAAATAGATATGTATTTACTCATATTTAATAAATAGATGTAAAAATAAACCGTCCAATTAGTCAATATTGATACCATACAATATCATTTCATATCAGTCAAAAAAAAACACTATAAATGTTTAGTTTGCCAAACATTACAGTTTACCAACTCCTGTGTAAATTGCACATTTAGAAATAAGAAACATAATTTAGTACATCCAAAACTAATCTGACCTAACTACACTAAGTTAACTAGTCACATTAGAATAGGCTATGTTTGAAAGTCAAATGAGATATAGATTTAGGTTATAGGTTACCAAAACAATTTTAATCAAAATTTAACCATTATTGTTCAAGATTGATTCAAGAGTAAGACCTTATCATGAATGTAAATTTTAAGCTACAATTACTAAGGCAGTTAAATATATTACTTTTGGTAGCCTGTAAAAGTTACTTCTGGGGTAAGTTAAAGACAGGAACAGCCACTTCTTTTATATACTAGGCCTATATTCTGAAAATATAAATTCACGACACATATTCATAAATGACAAAAAGTGTCTTCCCATAATATAATAAAAGTAAGTAAATTAGCACAAAATTAATTGTAGGACTAGGACCTATGGTTTGACTTTAGAACATACCTACTGTTACTAGTTGGTTTAGGCCTAGGTTAACTTTATTTTATGTATTTTTATATTTAATGAATGCGAGTAAGCTAAAATTGAACTGTTCAATTAGAATGCAATGCCCTTTGTTGATCATTATGTTTTTAACCACTTGCATGTTTTACTATGTAAAACATATACATTTCTTTGTTTATAGGGAACATCTATTTAATATAGGCTAATACATATCAAAAGCTAACCTGATCTAACTTGTCAAAGTAAATCGAACACTATTTTTACCCAGTGAAATATATATTTTCAGAATCTTTTTGGCTTAAGTTTCCTATTCGACCCTAGACTAATATTTTTGTAGACACCGACGTTGTTTTACATCCTACTGTTAAATGTTGAATACAGGTAATCATTCTGTGACTAAATATTATAAGTTAGACATTTAAAAAAAAATATATTATTCTTGCATTTCTGTTGCCATAGGTTAGCCTAGGGTCGAATAGTAAACTTGCGCCATATTTTTTTTACGGGTGTTTTCATCGTTACCCTAAAAGTAATGTTTATAAATGTTATATTTTAATTATGATCTAGTATTTATTTTACAGTAAAATTTACTTACCAAATGAGTAATGACCTGATCAAGACTTGACTGTGTTTGGAGGAATCTAATGGTGCAGGACTGAAAAGCTGTCAAAGCAAGAAAAAACCAAAAAAGTTAAATAAATCATATAGTTACATTAATACCTAGTAAAAATACTGTACATCAGTAATTTTGATAACACAATAATTATAATTTAATAAGCTAACCTACAAGACTATGCAAATATAATACAAGGGCCTGTGTATCTAGGCCTACATACATTAGTGTACCCTACACAAAAAGGTTACTATTAAAATTAAAAAAAAAGCATATTAAAAATGTAGGGTATACATCTTACTACCATGAACCAGAAAATTACTAATTTTATAACTCATGCACTTTAAACTTGAAGTTGAATGAACAATGTTTCCGTAATTAATTAATGGAATACAACAAAAATGAAAATTGTAGTAATGAAATTATAGAATACCACTACTTTTTGCGAAGTGGTAATATCATAAACGCTGTGTTGCAACAAAAAAAAACCGTAACTAAACTCACAGCCTCTAGTCGCAGTATGTTTCCAGTCTGTAAACATATTATATTAGCCTAAGTAAGTTGGTAGCACTTCTCATTTTTCTAAACAAATTTTCAACTGATTCTAGGCCTGATTTAACAAGTTGCCTCTGAGTGGCATTCTAAAAATTTGCCTTTAGCCTAAATATTATTACTAACCTTTCACAATAAATAGGCTAATAACTACCACACTAGGTTTCATGGATTTGCTTGTATATTTATGACATTCGAAACTATGACAAATGCATGAACAAACAATTATTACAAAGTAGGCCTAGGCTACTGTACGCCTAAAGAGAAGGACCTACAGTACTTTGAAAATATAACCATCATTTAAGTTCAGTTATTATACATATGACAGTAGCATAAATATAATTTAAAACAAGTTGTACTGATTAACTGATATATAGGCCTATATATAGCCTACTTTATACACATGCAAGACCTCTAGGCCTAGAAATTTACTTTAGGTTAGGTTATGTTTATGTTATACTATTGAAAAATCAAAATAAAATGCTGTTGTTAATTACTTTCAGATAGGCATATTACAGCCAATTTTCGAGTTTACCAATAGCAATCTGAGTTTTCAAATGCAATTTTATGTTAGAAAACTTTTATGCATTCTACTAGTAAGTTACGGTTTAGAGGTTATGAAACTTATAAAGTGAATTACATAGGCTAATTATAGCCTAAACATAGGCGTAGGCTAGTTTAAAATTATGAATTCGTAAAAACAACATTAATTTTAACATCTTTCATTAAATTTATGGACATTTATTAAGTCAGAAATAGTTTAAAATAAATCCGAAATTGCAATACTGCAATGGAAGGCCTAGTGAATTATAAATGAGAATTTCTAAAGACAAATACTACTGAAATATATATTATTTTAAATTATATTTACTAAATAATTGTAAAAGTACTTACCACATAAGTGAAGAGCTGATCATACAAAAGTGATTAAATAAGAATGTCGAAAATAATCTGGCCGACAGTAGTAGTAGTAGTGTAGAGTAGAATATTATGAGACAAGACAATGTAAAGGCAAAGGATGACTCACTGCTCACTGCGTTCGAACCGTTACGTGTAGAATGGGGGATGGGGAAGAATGGTTGAAATTTAACCCAAGTAACGAAGTAACGGTTATATTTTATTGGTACCCCACACCCAAATATAATATAATGTTAAAACAGCAAAGTATGTTCGTACTCTTCTAAATCAACCATCTTAGCGCTAAATATAGTTTGATTTTACAGCCTTTGTTAGTTGTAAAGAATATGTTTGGGTGTTTTTTGTTTATATTTTTGTAATGTTCTAAGAAAGTGCTTCGAATGTACTCAGCACGTTCCAAAATCATATACTGAGAATGTTCTAATCACATCCTAGACAATCTCTTAAAATGACAAAAATAGAAGTGAATTTATCATTTACCAAGCATGTGCTCAGTATATACCTAAAGTGCTCGTACATGCCTGGAATATTCGGCACTTTGACAGTATGTTCGTAGTACATACTGTGCTGTCTGGGAAGTGGTTTTAGGGTCAGTAGGTTACAGAATCATAAATTTGACTTCTTAAAAATGGTTATTGACATTTTATTTAAATTAGCACGATCCCAATAACATATATAATTACAGTAATTCTAGTAGTGATTTCAAACGTTTGCAAAGAACAAAAAAAAAATCAAAAAAAAATCAAATTAATTTTGCAATGTTACTGTACAATAAATAATAAATCAATAAAATAATATTAGTATGATTGATGGCTCAGTATGATTGTACATTTAAAGTAAAAAATTGCCTAGTCACATTTCGGATACTTTTTCAAAAGAAATGTTTTGTACAAATTAATTTAATAAACTAAATCATGTACAGGTTTGTGTTGTTCGAAAACAAACCCAAATTATTGCTGTTTATTTACAAGTATAGTTATACAAGTAAGTGCCACTTAAAGTATTGGCTACTCTAAATTATCTCTCCCGAAGTTGTGAAAGCAGAGCGAGCCCGGTGGTTAGGTTGCCGAGGGTTTTACTCGCGGGTTTTCAATACATAGGAATTAAATCTTAAAAACGGCACGAATAACATGACAACGCCCTGCAATACAATAATGGCAATTGTTACACGTTTTAAGTGGTTCTAATTTCTATTATTGTTTTCAAAAATTGTGTGTCTGTTTTACGTTTGCTTTAAAATTTATGGAAAAGATAAACATTTTGAAAACAAGTTGTTAGCCTATGGTAATTTTAAAACTTTAAATGTAAGTTTTCTTTCGAAGTAGTATTATTATTATTTAAATAGATTTATCAAATCTTTGAATGCAAAGTTACACAATTTAAAGCCATTCACCTTCAACTTTAGTTTCAAAATCTTTTTTCTTTCGTGAAATTCCCTGATGCGGATGCGAAAGCCAAGACATTTGCGAGAGATAGTTTAAACCATATTGAAACTAGGACTACTAGTTAAAGCAAGAATATCGTTAGCTCAATAATATTATTTAGAAGTTTTCTATTTTAATACTTTTTAATCATTCAAAGGGTACTGTTCTAATTAAAAGTAAAAAAAAAATATTATGCCCTTTTTGAAGGCACTTTTGCAAGAAACGACACATTCTAATAGACATAGAACTGTTATAGAACCGAGATTACAGTACATTTTGAGAACGGAATCACTGCTAAATTGAACCAGCTTTTGTAATTCGATTTGCTTAATAAATCACGAGAATGTGTGCACATGTTACTTTCCTGAGTTACTTTCTTATTTCCGTAAGTACGAGAACCATGAAGTAGTGACATTTAGCACAAAGGATTGAGATTATTGCAATTACAAAATGTCAAAACGTTTACTGACGTGAAATAACGCAAGAGTTCATTTATAAAACGAGAAATATAACATGTTCAAAGCTGTGTAGTGTGTTTGACATGAAGAAAAGAAGTCTTGTAGTTCCTCATGATTTCTGTTATAAAAACTGTTTGACCATATTGACAAATAATATTGAGTACGTACTATAATAAATTGAAACTAGAAGAAATATTATACTGACAAGAAACGCCTGTCTTTACTAAGGTTAGTGCGCATGAGCACCAGAGGCTAAGGACGTTTCTAAAAATATTGATAATGTTAACAATATTGTTTAACTAAATTACATGTAAAACACAATTCCAAGATCAGAATTTGAACCTCATATCCTTTGCATTTCGCGCCAAGGTTTTACCACTAACCCCAGATATTGGTTTATGTTATCTTACTTAAAATGTTATACTGTATTTTAGTAATAACTATCTCGTTACAAACGGCATTGGAATCAATTTTAAATCTGTTGCAGAAAACGGTTGTGTTATTTAATACTAATTTTTGAAATGTAATAAATTTTCCCTTTTGCAATTCAACTTAGTGATTAAATCATTGGCAAATAAAGCCAAAGATACTGAGTTCAAATCCCTGTCTCGGTCTATATTTTTTCCATGTAATTTAGATATTTTAACGCTTGCTGGGAAAGTGAATAAGGGTAACATTATTTAAACTAAAAATGATTATTGTTTTTTTGTTTTGTTTGTGGTATATTATAATTTTTACAATACAAAAAGGGAAAGTAAGAAATAGAATATGTTGGAAATTAAATAATAGTTTAAAATCTATTGTATTTGAAGTCTCGCAAATGCGATGTTTAACTATTGGTAAATGTTTGAGTACAGCAAACTTACTCTATCTCACTCACATACGAACTTAACTTCTTTTGACGCCATAATAGTCTTTTTCGAATAAACAGCTGATTACTTTATTTACACTGAAGTTAAAACTATAACTATATAAACTATATTGAATTAAGCTTGATGATTGAAATAAACCAACTTTGCTTTGCTGTTTAGGAATATCAATCAGTAATCTATTTATTATGCAATGCTGGTTTGGCTCTATCTAATAATAACAAGAGTGTAGCTATTTAGGATTCCGATTGAATTTAGTTTTCTAACTTAATTTTTAGCTTTTTGTGTAGTACAGTTGGTGCGAATACTTTAATTAGGTATTTTGTATTTTCACAAACTAACTCCCCGTTCAAGGTTTTTGTTAATAAAACTTTCGTACCTAATTTTACTTTCCTTTTCATTTCTTGGTTTGTTAACCAGTTCGGGGTTGATTATTTTTTCGTAAATTATTTGGTCTGAGTTTCGTATATTGGCGTATACATATTTTTCAACTGTTTCAAAGTGCGATTCAAATTGAGTGAACTATTCTGAAACTGTTTAGTTTTCTTGTTTAAGTATTAAGTTGTTAGATATTTGTTTTTTTATTGTGCTGCTTTTTTGGATTTCTTAAGAATTCTAACTCAACTAACTCTAGATTGTGGTCCTTTGTTGTGCCGTTAATGTGTTAAAACCGGTTAAATAATGATATGCTATTTTGTAATATGTATCTGTTGTTACAGCTATGTGAATTCGTTATACTGTATTAGTAATATTGACTTCTCTTCTAGTGTTTTGGTAAATTTAATTTCTACCTTGTATTCTTTTTTTAATTTGGGTTGCATTATCTTGTTCTAATCTATATATATGTCACTGTCACTTAAGTGTATTTATTATAGCCTAATTTTATGTTAATAAATGAATAAACACAAATAGTGTACTAATTACAAGAAATTTTCTCTATCTCTGAAGTTAATTCTGTTCTTTTGTTTATATATATATATATTTTTTTAATTTGTAAACATTATGTAACAAGGTGACGACCTTGTCATGACTAGTGGAGGATTTAGTGGATGAAGGCGTTACAAAAGATTTGCGTGAGCGGTATTAGTTCAGATTGCCGACATATTGTCAAAAATATAGATATAACAATGAGCACATTTTTATAACTGTGGATGCTTTTATATTTCAAATAAATCTAATAACTTTAATCAATACTTTATAAATTTGTATATAATCTTATTAAAACATATTATTATGGTTAAGTCTAGATAAATATGAATACAGTTTCTCAAAATTTAAGTATGGAAAATTAATTATCCTTGTGAATTTTATACTTGACTGGTTTACTTAATTTACAATGGTTTAGAAATTATAAATAATTAAACATTTTTACAATAGTTCATTGATAAAATTTTAGTATAATTTGTATTTAATTATAGATCCTTTCACACTTTTCAATTGCTTCGTAGGTTTCCTTAGATGGATCCTATAGAGAATAATTTTATAAATTCAGTTTTTGATAATAAAATTATAATTTATTATTTTACAATATTTGTTTTCTATCAGTTATTTGGCTATAATTTGGTTTGTTTAGTTTAACTGAATTTTGAAACTATTAGGACGTAATAGTTAATACATTTTTAGAGCTGCCTTAAATACAATTAAAACTGATTAACTACCAGCAAACGTTTTTATTTTTTTCTTACACCCCAAAATTCATTTTCAAAATTTAAATTGGAGTCTTTATTTATTTTTACATGCAACCTGACTTTGATTGATCACTTTATTTTGATGGATATATTTTATAATAACCTGCTTAAAATATAAATCCATTAAGTTTTCTGAATTTTCTACTTCTGATTTGGTTTGATGGATGAATGTTCACGGAGATAGACGTTTAGTGGTGTTTTGTAATCTCTCCTCACTTTTAACATGATTCAATTTTAGTGAGTTATGATTTTATAAAATACATTTCCTGATTGGTTAATATTTAGTCCAATTTCTTCTTACCGAATTTTGTCTTTTTATTTTTTCTGTAGCCGCGAAAGTCTGTATTTCTTCAGGTTCCTTGAAAACCATTAGTTTGTGTATGTAGATTTTAATTTTCCTGGGAACGTTTGATTCAATAACCATTCATGCCACTTTTCTTTGTCATATGAACTTGCTCTGCAATGTACGGCTTAAGAACTATGTAACTGGTTTATTTTTTAGGTAAAATAAGTTAGGGATAGTTTTTCTTTTAAAATACATCGCTGATATTCTGCATTAATATTTTATGTTTGAGGCTTCACTAATTATAATATAATGAAGTTACTTATGTTTAAGGGTGTCACTTCACCCTATCCTTCTACATGTTAACTTACAAAGGTACACTTTTCTCAACATCGGTAAGAGGTATTACAGTTCTGTTTTTTCTAGAAATAGAAAATGATTTTCTGCATACATAGAAATTATAAAATGTATTCTAATGTAAAATTTACATTTTTGAATTTTTAAATAATTGCTTACAATAACTTTAAAAAATAATAAATATATTTTTTCTAACAAACAATTAATTGTTTTATTATATTTAAAACAAAATAGTTTCCAGTTGTAGTGCAGAGTATATTATTTAACTAACACACAAAAAAAAGAAATTATTATCTCATTTAGTTCCTAACTATTGAAAAACAAAACTTTCGGAAAACAAGCAAACACAAAAACATGCCATAAAATTGATAAATTCTTACTTTAGTAAGAACTGGTAGGTTAGCCGATAGTTTTTTTAGCACATTAATATAATATAATACATACAAATTATACACCATTTTAAAAAGGATATTTTGGACTACAAAACAGAAAAAAAAAAAAAAATTGGGTGTGCGTCGGACCACACGGTGGAAGTTATACTTCTTTGGCCATTCTCATACACCCACTCACGCACACAAACAGACAGGATATATAAATGAAATATAAGACATTTTTCAATATTATTCAATATATTTATCTTCAATATATTATACGTGACTTCATTATTATATTATACACCTATATTATCATTATCAGTAATTTCTTCTATAATCATTCTTTTATCTTTGCTGATAAGAAAAATATGATTTCCTCAATCAATATGGACAAGAAATCATTGAAACGCCATCAATACTTCACCAAACTAATTTAAAATATATCAAAATATTATTCAAAAACCACCAAAAACTCAGACATAAATCAAAACTCAAACTATCAAAACACTGAGGCACATGACACATCAACGAATATAAGAAACCTACTGATGCTATCCGGCAACCACAATCATATACACAGGTCTGGACATGGGCAGTGGAGGGGGTAAATCTTATTGAAGCCGGGATTAGTAATTCCTAGCTTAGCCACCAGCGGCGCTGCAAGACAGTAGTGTCGTCGAAATGAATCAGTGTATGTATATATTGTGGATTCGGTGACCCTACTGTCGATTAATCGATAGTTCTTAAAAATGTGTTCTTACTTTTCAGCGTGACGCGGTTTCTCGACCAACATCCCATCCCAAAGTGTCTAACGGGCGCAAAGAAGTATAACTTCAAAAATTTTAATGTATTTTTTTTACCATTTTTACTAAAGTGACCTTCTTAATTCACTCAAATACAATAATTAATAAATATCTGTTCATATTAAATTTTATCTTTTACGTCAATTTTCGATATAATCATCACATCTATAGCTTTACATCTACATTAGTATTTTCAACACCAACAGCTCTTATTGACGAATTGCTTTCTCACTTTCACCCGCTAAACAGAGTATAAAAAAAATAATAACAGAGAATATTTCCTAAACCGAAGCAGGACTCGAAATAAAAAAAATTGCATAGACCTTCAATCGATCAAATAGTGTTGATTAGTACTTTCTAGGGACGAGCCATAATTGTACTTCCCTCAGCCGCAGTATTATTAAAGTGTATAATAATATGAATAGTAACTATAGTATTTAAGCTCTGACAATATTTACGTACAAAAATCACTGCAGCAGCTGTTTTATATTATTTTGTTTATAAAAATATTAAAAAGTTGGGTATATTTTATTTAAACAGATATTTAACGTTACAAGTTTTTTATACTAGGATTTTCAGAAGATCAACTAACGTGTCTTTGTTTTGTACGATTGAAATACGATGAGTTCGTTTAGAAACCACCTTCCTAACTTACTTCTGACAACTTTACAGTCTCCAACGTGAACACTTTAAAGTAGGTTAACAGCTGTGTAAGGGATTTATGTCTGTCCTTCGAGTATTATTAGGCTATTTGGAAACATTTCAAATGCAAAAAGTCAAATGTGGTTTTAGAAGAATGGTTTTTGAGGTCTTCTTTGCTATGGGTTTCTTGTTATTATGTAAAACACTTTAAGTTATGTCTTCTATGTAAACGATGATTGATTAAAATTATATCTAATTTTAATGAACCGATTGAAAGTAAATTTGTCATGGATATGTCTTAGATGCAGCTACTACTCGCTAAAAAAAGGAATGTTCCTTAGACATAAAGGTTGAAAATCTTTTAGTAAAAAATTTTTTTTTTACTATTTTTGTATTCCTTTTTTACGTCTTAAGCTGCGTATGCACTTGAGCACTCGCCTCGAATGAGCATGCGTTCGCCCTGTTTTGCTCAGATGTGTAAAGAAACAGAGGATATAAGTAATACCAGAGTGCTCGAAGGATAGGGAAATGTGTTTCGCCTTTACTGTAGCGCTGGTGTAGCGTCGGAACAGAGCTTAGTTACCAAGAGGCTAGCGACGTTGCCGTTTTGAACAGTGTGTGATAGAGAGAGGAGATTACAAAAGACAATTTTTTGTAATAAACTTTCTTGTCTTTTGTAATTTCTTTGTAAAGTTAGCGGTTTTTGAGATATTTGACATTAAAAATTATAAACAGCCGCCATTTTGAAAATACTTAAAATAATTTTATAATTTTTCGTACAGTGATAAAAGTTTACGCAAAAATAGGTGTACAAAGTTTGAGCTCAATATCTTTTCTACTTCCAAAAATATTAAGTATTTTGTAAAAAACACATACAGACAGACAGACGAAAAAATA
>JAGFPH010000006.1:1671636-1685762 GCA_018207615.1 Philaenus spumarius
AAAAAAAAAAAAAAAAAAAAAAAAAAAAAAAACTCGATCATTTAGTGCCCTATTAGCCTTCCGAGGAGTAAGTTATTTTTCAAATTATTGTGATTATTTTTGTTTTATTTTACAATCAGTTTACAAAGTAACCATTTATAACTTCAACAATATAACAACTACAGCCGGAACATAAACTTACCAACGTTTCTGAATTTTTCCAGTTCGTAAAGTTATAAATAGGCTATATATATACATCTAAATCATATTTAATCTATTATAATATTAATGCCAACATTTAGTGTGTCAGTTTAGTCATTGTTTGTTATGCCATTTATGTCTTATTTCATAAACACTTGATTAATCTTAGGGCCTATTGTACGACGTAACTTAAGTAAATGATAGGCTATATATATGTATAAAATATAATAAAATTTTATTAAAAATGAAATATATAGACTATTACTAAAACTTATCATTTTAATCATGTTACTTGTAGCCAATATGCAATGGTTTTGCCGTTGGAATGAAATAAATAAATAAATATAACATAATTGTAATAATAGTTGAATTTTTAAAGATCTATGTTAAATGATAATTAAAATGTGTCTTTTCAATTGTATTATAATCAATGTTTATATATGTTTATAGATATTGTCATATAGAAGAGGCCACAGTTGAAGATATTTCAGGCTCTACAAAACAGTGGCTGGTTAGGGGCTTAGTAGAGGAAAGAACGCCGAAAAATGTAAGTTGATAATTAAATATATCTATTAATCTCATAAACTGATGTCTGTTACGCATATTCAACTTTTGATATGGATAACTTAAGTTAATTTATAGTAAATGAAGAACAAGTTATTTTGATTGTAGTACTAGGTACTCCACAAGTAAATTTTAATTTTGTTTGTATTGATCTAAATGTAGTATTTAGGGCCTATACTTAAAACTTAATTTACACTTTGCAGAAAATTAATTAAAGTTATTACAAAGTGCTGGCAACTACCTGCTTGCTTTGCAGAAGTAAAATTGTGCAGGTCGTAGTGCTGATCTCACTGTGCTTCAGTTTTTTTGTTTTCTTGTTGTTCATTGTAAGTTTTTTAGTTGCTAAACTCAGAATAAGAATAATTGTATGATACGGAATGGTACAAAGGTTATATGGTTATTGATTGCCTTATTGAAGTGGTTATTTTTTACTATATATTTAACTTATTTTTATTCTTACTACAGCTCACAGTCTTTTTTTCTTTTATTTTCTTATAAGTTAAGCCGTTTTGCCTCTTTATCATGCGTTATCAAACCTACACAGTATTTGTAATTTATTTCTTGTATTCATTGATGCTCGTCAATTGATTAAATGAGAATATATACTCAACACATTCACAAATAACACATAATACACAACACAACACGTTGGGACATTTACGTCAATTGAAAAAACTACGCAAGATGTAGCTCACATGTGAACTCATTGAGTTAAAAACGTCCGCGGCCTCATAACCTAACCTAACATATAAGAAAATAAAAGAAAAAAGGATTGTAAGCTGTAAAAGTATAAAAATAAGTTAAATATAACAAAAGCTATGACTTGCACTAGATCTACTTTTGTTTGAATAGTTCCTTGCAATATTACAACTGGTTAATCAAATAAGCAAAATAATTAATGTTCTATAGGCCTAGGCCTAGTAAATAAAGAACTTTATAACTAAAGGACATTATCATCTCATACTTATTGTTACTAAATTTTGATATAAATAGGCCTAGTTCAATGTAATATTCTCAGAAAAGATTTCTTCATGTTTATAAGAATTGTCATTCTCTCACAACAATGTTTACTCCACAATAACTTTGATATTGTTTACTCCCCTTTATTTTATAATATGTTTTGATATAAAATCTGCATCAGAAATTTCTACCAGCTGATTTGAAAATCTCGGGTTTAATTTACTTTAAAGATATAATTATTTTATTCCAAATACTTTCTCCAACCCTTAATTTTGCTTCGTAACGGTATACAAGCAGACATTATTATTAGTAGTACCTATTTTATTAGTTTTAAATAATTTGGTGGTCATTCCTACTGTACGTTTCATGTTTAGTTGGCATTATGGGTCTAATGGAGCAGCCGAGTGCTACTAAACAGCTAATTATTGCAAATTAACAGTATTAAAACTGTTTAAATTTTATAATACAATCGATATAAGGTAAATATTTTGTGTGTGTAAAGGACTTATTATTAATTTGTGAATAATTTTTACTTACTTGTGAAACAACTCATTCTCAAACTGCAGTTAATGATTTATTATTTACTAAATTTACTAAAATTGTTAACATAATACTTGTATTTGAAGGGCAATCTGCCAATAAAATTTGCTTGGTTAAACAAATTTTCCAGGACACGTTTACCAGATTTTATTTTTGTAAACAATAAAAAATATTACAAAATTTTGATTGATAATAATTGGCATACAATTCAAAAATAATACCGTACATTTCTTTTGGAAATTCGACAATAACATAAAAAGTTCGATAAACTTTACGAACATTTTCATGCTAAACCATACTACAAAATCTTAAATGACCTTTAGTTTCAGTTATAGAATAATTAGTATTAGCTGCCCTATAGTTGTCATTCCTGCTTGTTGAATTATGAGCGTACAATACCGAAACCTTTATTTTAATATCCAATAATGCGGTTAAGTGCTTGTAGCCTACATTTTTACACGCAGACTACTAGCAGCGGAGCGCCTGTAAGAATAACATGGCATATGGGTTTCTCCATACTGCTAACTATGCTTGAAACGTGATATACTTTAATTCATATTTTAAAAATTAAATAATATTGAATTATACAGCATTTCTTTCAAAGTTATGTTAATTTCATTGGTTTAAGTTATTGTTTGTGAAACAATGAATATTTTGTTGCAGGAAACTAGGACCATCCTAAGAACAAAGATGTTTCTCAAGTTATGATTCTACTGGTTATTAAAATTATCATGTTTTAATTCTTTTTGTACATGACATGTTGTTATACATTGACAATAATAAATAGGTTTTGAAAGTTTCAGAAAAGTGTAGTTTTTTATGTTTCCACATTAGATTATTATATAACCCTATCATCAAAATCAACAATAACAGGGGGATGTAGTATTTTGTCAATTCCTTGAAGTAAGTCAGTGAAATTATTGCAGATTTGCTCATATGTATGTTTTTTCATATCTAAAGATCCTAATTTACTTTGATTAATAACTTTTGAATTATTGTATTTTATATATACAATGTTTCTAAGACCAGCACAATGTTCTTAGTTGAATTGAGGTATTGAATTTACCCAGAATATGCTAGACATGTTCTATACATAAGTATAGCATGTGCACATCACGTGTGAAGAATATGTATAATAGGTATATCACATTGGGATTATATGCTATGCATATTTGTAGCATGTGCGAAGAATATGCAAGGTTCATATTGAGATCATGAATGTACCCAGAATATGCTAGGCATCTTCTATGTAAGTGTAGCATGTGCATAGAATGTGTGTAGCTCAGATTGAGGTAGTAAAATGTGTCCAGCATATATGTAGAATGTGCAAAAATCATATTGAGATAATGAATGTACCCAAAATATACTAAGCATGTCCTATAGAAGTGTAGCACATGCCTAGCATGTTCTAAGAATGTGCGTAGTTCATATTGCAGTTATAAACCGTACCCAGAATGTCCTGAGCATGTTCTGAGCATATTGTAGGAATATTCTTCTCGCATATGCCAGGCGCTTTGTGAGCGCGGACGTTCACTTTTCCTGAGCACGTGCCAGACATATTCTGGAATATTCAAGAATATGCGTGGCACATTCCGCATATACTTAAAGAATGTACTGAGCACATGCTCAGCACATGATTGTGCTGTCTGGGTTAGAGTTGTCACAATTGTACCATGTTTGGACTCATTTTGCGAGGAATAATATTTAGAGTTCAGTAATTAGAGTAAAAGTTAAGTAAAGCTAACGGATAGAAAAATGTGATTTTGTAGCACAAGGGCTAGTTACTGATTCATAGGAGAACCATTAAGCAGGTAGGCCGTGAGAGTGAGTCTGCGCGTGTGGTAGCGAGGGTCGATTTTATGGTTTAGAACGCATGGCTGTTTGGACAGACTATACCTTCATCTCGTGATGTGCACACCCTTTTAATTTTGAACTTTGGTTAAATGAAAACTAAACTCGTTTTAATGCATTAGGTTCCACACTGATAAAAACCCTTATAGCAAAGCTTTTCCTACATCGTTGACCTATTTACTAGAACCAACGTTGCACTTCCTACCTTTCAGACTGTATAAACATATATTAAACACAAATACGACTTCATTGCACGCAAAGGTTTTTATTTCTTCGATTTGCATTTAAGCATTTAAACCTTGCTTCAACTTGCATGTAGTGTTTTTATCCGTTTATCAGATTTTCTTCGTCCCTGTTATGCAAATTTCCGGAACTAACTGTTGCACAACGGTTTTTTGTAAAAGTTTAAACTGAATATTACTGTGAGCTATAAATTAATGTAAGTGCAAATAATATCTACAAATTTATGTTTGTAACAGCTACTATTAAAATTCAAATGAATTGTCTTTTAATTTAAGAAAACTCTGATTGCAGAATCATTTTTCAGGTTGGCATACGGTTTTACATATGCAAAACAACAAGATAACATTTCAGGCTTATGCGGTCTTAACATAATAATTGAAAAAATTATTGATACAAATCGAAATATTATAAGTAAAATAAGATATTGATCTCATACAATGGATACTTGGGGTTCAATCGAATGTTTGGGAAAAGTAAATTACGAATATCTTTTGCCACGATAACGAAACTAGGACAAAGAAAATTGAAACGCTCAAGGAGGCCGTGTGATGAAACCGTGTTATAAATATCGAAAAGTATATATATTTGGTTAGAAGAAAAAGGAACATTGTACTCGAAGAAATATTCGAAATCCAAGTTCTCCGAACTACAACTAGAAAAAGGCAGTATAAGTCAGAACCAAGAAGGGCTAAATGGCCTCCAGAATCTGTTGTTAAACCTACATAACTATGTTGTTTTCTAACCAAGTATAGTACAAGCACTACCATAAAAAGAAAAAACTTAGTACCCAAAGAAACATCAACCCCAACATCAAGAAAGTTTACAGGTGAGCGGGGTGCAAGGGCTCCCTTTTCGGGTTTTCATTTATATCTCGAAAACAATGCGTCTTAGCGATAAGTCCATTGCATACGACATTAAAGCTCACAAAATGTGCTACAAGATGGAATCTCATTATTTTTTCGCTATCTCACAAAGTTTCCGAGATATTCACGCTCAAAATTCGTTTATTTTTTAAATAGACATTTTTTCTTACGTGTTTTGCCTTATTTGGCAAACTAACTTTTCAGCCTTTCGTCCTACAAAAACGTTATAAGAAAAGAAAGGTTTTTAACGATAGGTAAGTTTTTCTAAAAAATCTCGGAATTTATAAGTAAAGTTAAAATTGCTCCATCTGTTGAACAGTTGAAGATAATATCGTAAAAAAATCATATATTCTTGAAAGAAATTTAACGTTCTACAACTTCCTTCGTTATAAGTTTTTCATGGGAAGAAAGGCTGAAAAGTTAGTTAGCCAAATAAGGCAAAAAAAAAAAAAAATTCGAGAAAAAATTTATTTTTAAAAAATAAGCGAATTTTGAGTGTGGATATCTCGGGAACTATGCGATGTAGCGACAAAATTATCAGATTCAATTTTGTAGCACATTTTGTGAGATTTAATTTCGTAAAGAATGGTATTATAGCTAAGACACATAGTTTTTGAGATGCAAGTGAAAATCCAAAAAAGGGACCTTCTACGAGCTCCCCTGCACCCCGCTCACCTGCTAGGAGTGGGGACTTTTAGTGTGTTTACCTCCTAACTAGTCCAAACAATGCCCCCAAGTCAAAAATTGTATTCTTTCCAATTCACTCTACACTTCCCTTTTGAGAATTCATTGACTGGACTAAATATAAAAGCATGAAAAAATAACAAATAAATAAATGAATGCTGTGAATACCTGAAGTGGGTGAAATGGTGCAATATCGTCTGCCAACAACAAATCATAAGCCAGTGAATATAAGAAGTTTACCAACATGTCGAATTTGGTATTATGGACGAAGAAGCTGACGAAAGTATTTGTTAAAGAAAAAAATGAGGTAAACGACCTATCAAGAACCGAACCCTTAAGACCTAATAAGATGGTTTTAGAAGAAATAATGAACAATGCAGAAAAGACCACATTGTGTAACGCAGCCCGAAGTAAGCTGTTACCAGCTAAAAATTAAGATATTCTGTTATTTAAGGCTGTTTATATGCAGTCCAGCTTTTTGAAATTTATTTGTTTGTTGGAACCATGTAATTTGTAAAATGTGCATCATGGCACGGATGTTGCCCGTACTGTTTAAAGGTCGTGAAGGAATAAGTTCACTTAAGTTAGTAACAACTTGTTAAACAGGATTACATATCAATCACTCAATGTTGACACCCTTATTGGTTTTACGCGACACGTCCATTAGCTTTGTGTATCACTAAAGTAGTTCAGACAAGTAGACTGAAACTTCGATAGATTTATATTAATAGAGTCAGTTAAAATGAAAATGTACAGAAGATTCCTAATATTACAATTTCATCCATAATCGTGAAACCAACCACCAAACTTAAAACCACAGTTAATAGTGAAAACCGAGTGGAATTTATAAATCATACCCAATAAAGCCACCAATATGAGTATAAGCATATTATATTATGCGGAGAACAATTTATAATATAACACTTCATCAAAATGTTCTTTATTTCCCGGGATGTGTATTTAAAGTGTTTTCAAGTTTTTAAACATAGAAACAGGCAAACTTACTTTCTTAAAAACTGTTCTAAAATTTGTAGTATAAGTTTTATAACATAACAAAGTAGGCCTATATCTATTAAAAAGTAATTTAATGTCATTTTAAATAAACTTAAACTTTGTATTTTATAAAAAAATTATCTTTAACATGCTTTAATTTGGAGTTACGTGATGCAATTTCAGGCAAATATACTTTAGTAAAAGTTAATTTTGAAAATATCTACCTCTGTGAAAAGAAGTTTCGACTACAGTCCTGGAAACAGAGGAAGAAGAAAGGAGGTTACCTTGCATAAGATTAGACAGTTCTAATTTTGTTACGGGTTTTATATATCGCGTCTATGGTAAAACAAAATCCAAGTTTTCAACTTCTCCCACCCTGTGCGGCCGTGTGTGCGCTCTCCTGGCGCGCAAAAAACCTCAAACATAATGTATTTTTAACAATTATTGTTTGTTCATATTTTCCTATTCATACTTTTTTTAGAAAAACATCTTCTATAAAACTTCTAGAGGATAAAATTCACTACAACTTTACTCTAGTAGCCTGAGTAAAGTTGTATTCCATAACCATTGGATTTGGTGCTATGATCCAACAAAGTTTAGAACATTTTTTTTAAACACACAATTTTGTGTATTAAAAGCTTCAGTTCTTCTAGAGCAGAACTACTTGAAGAAAATGTGTTTCATCAAAATTAATTGTACAGTAGTTATTGAATAAAACCTTAATTGACGAGAAAACATTAAAGAACATTTCCTCGTAATAATAATAGTATAGATGTAATTTTGTTACCGGGTCAAGTTTTAGGCAGTTTCAATTAAATTGGTCTTTTAGTTTTCAAATAAATTATTATAATACATAACTATATACGAGTGTGACTGAACATTTGCCTTTAAGTTCAATACAGCTATCTGTAATCATACGATATATGCTATTTAACAACAATTATATAGTTACAAAAATGGTAAATTATGAATTTATTCTCAAAGATATTTGCTTGTAAACAGGACATTGTACATGATTTTCAGTTGAATTACTTACAACAGAAATAAAAAAAACTACATTTGTTGTATGTAGACTATGTATTTAACTAAAATAAAAATAATACCATCACTAGTAAGAAATTAAAAGCTAACAAGTGATATTCTAGTCTCACTCGAGCGAATTTATAATGCAATAGCACAAGGCCGTCCATCTCAAGGTAGACCCAGCTTACATTACCTCCAAAAGTATAACATACTCTTAAGTTACAGAGGAAGTACTGTTTAACTAGATAGCACTTAATCTATCTACACTTTCAACCTTTGGGTTAAAACTCTTAGGTTTGTATTAGTCCATAAACTAGTAGAAAGTAAAGACCTCAATGGAAAGAGGGAACATTACCTATGAAAAGTAACAAAGAAAAGCATAAACCACCGTAGTAAAATAATCGTAAACTAGGTGTATATTTGCCAGAAGCGTCTCAGTATTAAAAACTGTTAAACGACCTGAGAAAACAATTTGCTTTGTTTTACAACACATTTTTGTAGGTTAAAGTGAAAGTATAAGGCATAAAAGTATCAGAAATTCAAAAATTGACATGAGAACAAGTTTAATTTTTGTGTAAAGCGTTAAAGTCTCGCAATCAAATCAGGAGAGTGAGCTGTATGACGTGTAAATTCATAACACCAAGAATGAGAAAATTTCCTTAAATTTTAAATTGCTGCTCATCAAAATGTCAAGCTAATATATTTCATAAGGACAGAATCGTAAATGTTTCATATGCAGTAGGTAATTATCCGTTAAACTTGTAGACTATTCAGTATTTCATAATAGTTTTTTCTGTACGCGTAATACAAAATCAGAATTTTAGAAAATTTTTGGAATTTATACTTGTCTTGATCTACAATGAAATTATATATTTGATCTAATGTGGTAGGGGAGTTGCGTAGGTAGTTAACGGGAAGTATATATCTTGTAAGAAATAAATGTACAACATATCAGCTCTCTAAAGTAAACAAATTTGTATTTATTGTTTTTAGGGGTTGTTATCACATTTTCATCTCTTAGCATAACGTGACAAAATTAAAAACTGGTTTACTCTTTTTATGTTTCGTGTAAGAAATAAATGTACACAATTTAGCTTTCTAGCTTTAAGGAAAGTATAACAAACAATACTTATTGTTATGGGATTGTTCCAACCCTTAAAGACCAAATATTTAAATCTTTCTTAGTGCGCCTCTAGCGTATATGACAAATTCGTTTACAAATCTTCACGTTCCTAGGCGGTAGGGTTTTTGAGAAATATAACAAACAATATTTATTGTTCTAGGGGTTATTTCAACCCTTAAAGGCCAAATAGTTTAAATCCTTTCTTAGTGCGCCTCTAGCACCTATGACAAATACGTGTACAAAATAGACGTTCCTAGGCGCTAGGGTTCTTGAGAAATATAACAAACAATATTTATTGTTATAGAGGTTGTTTCACTTTAAGGCCAATTATTTTAAAAACCCCTCTTATTGCGTTTCTAGCGCCTATGAGCAATATGTGTAACAAATTTCACGTTCTTAGGTGGTATAGTTTTTGAGATATGTGATCAGTGAGTGAGTGGATTTTCGATTATATATATTATATAGATTCCGTAAAAACGAATATATTGCAAACAATCTTATAAACATAATTTTTTAGATTTCCTGAAAATGGTGTGGCTTATGTCATAAAAAATATATGGGACAACCTCGGGATCTACCTTAATAGAATACAATTTAAATTATCCAAATCGATTAAGCAGTTTCCGAGAAATCGGTGAACATACATAAAAAAAACATACGCGTCAAAAATAGAACCTACTTTTTTTTTGAAGTCGGTTGAAAACAAAAATAACTTGGAGGAATGAGAGTTTAGTTTGTGCGGCAAAAATCTGTACCGTCAGCTACTTTGAACATTTTAACAAAATAGTATGTACAACAACAATGTACTCATCAAATACTCAATTCACAGAACCATCTAAGCAAAAATAATAACCATAGTAGTGATTTATTTTACTTTAGCGTTGGGGACCAGTGAAAGAATGCAACGGTTCTAATTGCAGTATTACGGTACATTAAATAAATCAAATAATTTTCATGATTTAAAAAAATCCAGTTGTATGGCTTTTTTGTAAACTGTATAAGTAATTAAAACACCTGATGTGTTCAAAACTTTAGCTTTTGATTTTGGGGGGGGGGGGGGGGGGTTGAGAAACATATTCAGCTTTACCTTAAAAACAACATATCACAAAATTATTTAAAAAACTTTCAATATCCATGAATAATGGTTTTTTAAACGACAATAAACTTAAATATATATTTTTTCATGTTAATATATTTTGAACACCTATAATTCACGGTAGAATGTGTTTTGAGTTCTGATGTTGGAGTATTACAGCTTAGCATATATAACTACAGTAAGTAAATTTAATTGGGATTCATTTATCCGTACATTAGAAAATTGTCAAAAACTCAGGCACAAACGAGATCCTATAAAGAGCTCGTATTTATGTTTAGTTACAGTGCCAAAAAGTGACTACAATAATAATGTTATACTAAATTAATCGTCATAAGATGTATATTTAACAAATGCATGGCATACAAAAGTTGTCTGCTTCGTGATAACAACGTTAAAGTCTCCCAATTAAAGCTGGCGAGTGTATCGTATGCATTACAGATTCATATCAAGAACATAACTTGAGTAAATCTATTTAACGATGGAAATTTAGTAAAGTTAATAACTAAGTTAAAGCAGCGACTTTAACTTCGATCACGTATAACTTAGTTTACCTATGACGTTATGTATGTAGAGCCTCCATTTTGTCAAAATTCTGCCTTTGTTAATTGGTAAAACTAAATTACGAGATCAAATCTGACGAAACAAAAATTATTGTTCAGCATACTTCTAAATATTGAACTTATTGTATAGAGTGATCAACACAATATGGCTTCCAAACTATATCACTAGTATTTGCAAAAAAAAAACATTCTTAGTATCAATAAACTACTGGCATTTTTAAAACGGATGATGGACGTTACTTAAGAATTAAAGCGGATGAGTTTGGTGGTAAAACAAATCGTCTAGGCTCATTCCTGTTCTCCATAATAAATGAAGAAATTTAGCAGCGAGGATAGTCTCTCACATTAGCCAGCATCAGTTTGTAAGAGATAAAAGAGAAAGCGTCTAGGGATTAATAAAGGAAGAGAAATAATAAAAGTAGAATGACAACCCTAATACTCTTAATTCAATCTATGTGTAGAAGAAGGCTTGGTAATAATGCTGGTACATGTCGGACGACATTTATTATGGAACGCCACGCCTGCACAGTATATCTTTCTGTGTGAAATTATTGCGGGTAAAAAAAAGATAAACAATGGTTTAGCGAATAATTACGGAAAATAAACTGTTGAACCGCACACAACATTAAATAAAGAATTTTATATAGTAAGTACCATGCATTTACTATTTTATAGCGATGTAAAACAATATCCAAGATTGCGTAAGTTAGTACTTTCAAAAGATTCTAATTAATATTGTTTTAAAGTATTAAAACCCTTACATAATTATTTTTTAGCAAAAATTCCGGTCACAATAACTTTACGGGATTAAGTGAAATAGGCTTCAATGTGTCTTCATTGGCTTGTAGCATGCCAAAGTAAACTGTTACTACATTTTAATTTTAGTATTTAAATTTAATAAAAAATAAATCCTTTTTAGTTGATTTAGTAATAGATTTTTTTTAAATAAGTTTCATGCTAATTTCCCAAGTAAACAATGTAAAATAGCTTTGCAGTTAAAAAATAATAACATTTTTGGTTTCAATTCTAAATTATTCTCATTTTAAATTCTGAGGATCATGTTTATTTTATAACATTTAGGCTTATTTATTTTGAATTAGTTGCTAATTAAGTATAGAAAAGAAATATTTATTTGAACTATAACAGAGACATGATACATTAAATAAGCGTTCAAAATAATAAATAATTTAAAAGAAAAACATAAATATAAAGATAATAACTATTTTAAAACCATAACAAACTAATTCTCAAAATTACATTTTATATAAACGTAAATATCTTGATAGTTACAATTGCATATTTAGAAGTTATAAAAGTATAACAGATAAACTAGTATTTATTTTGTGAAGCTGAGAGTATAAAAATTAGACAAAAAAATTTCGGGTTAAAAAAGTAGCTAACTTTTTTATATGTAACATAAACTACACTGAACTAGTTAAGACTATTTTGCATTAGTGATGGTCTGCTAAATAATAAATCAGTTACTATGCAACTCAAAAGTGCTAAACTAGTAAAGTAACTGCTGATATTACGAGTATTACACTGCGAAATACTGAAATAGACTCACAAAAACTAGCACCTATTTTATTAGTAAACACTGATAGTAGGCTAAGTAGTTTAATACGTTTATGCAATAGTTCCTACAAGAGGTTCAATGCAGTCTATATTTAGTGAAAACTAGTTGTCTTTTCCCACTTAAAAAAAAAGGAACTTTAAGAAATATTTAACTTGTTTATTGACTCTGATGACTGTTTTATAATCAGGTACATATTGTATTTAATTCTAGTATACACATTCTAATCTTCAAATGGCTCTAATTTACTATAATACTGATGTTTCAGCGGTAAGATGAAAACTTTTACTGTTGAAAATAGTAATTTATGGCCAACATTTTTTGTTTAATTTAACATATTGTTTTATTTTTCGTTGACTATTTGGAAATAGTACACAATAAAAAATATAAAAAATAAAGTAAACAAAGTGTAGACAATTTATATGACTTTTAAATGAATCAAATTTTTATATAAAAAAAATGGATTAGATAGTTACAGTTGTATTCCCATTTTATAATTAGCTGTTTATAAAAAGCACTCAAGCGGTGATTGCTCAATGGCTTTTTAACTGCTTTTTGAGAGAAAAAAACACACACACACACACCCGATGAAAGCCATTTAACCAAAATATTTAAGCGCGTCAGTTAAACTAATACATAAGTTTTAAGCACGTCAGAAAATGTTTAGTCAAAATCGGATATGAAATTTTTCGGTTTTGAAAATCGTGTATGCACATGTTGCTTGAAACTAACACTGCATTGTTTATTAAATGCACACAAGTGACATTTTGTCTCGCACAAAAGTGAGAATAAATAAATTCATGAAAATTATTATTTATTAGTAAAGAAAATAGTTCCTAATAAATCAGATGACCAGAAAACATAAGAATTTACAAAATGACAAAACCACTTTGAACATACATTACTTGCAATACTGTCCGTTGTAAAAGGAATTTTAAAAAGGATTACGTGAGCGAAGGGAATTAAGAAATGTTAGTTTAAGATAGACCCAACGTACTAATTAGAAAACGTAAACACATAAATTTAAAATGTTTGAATTAATCAAACTTCCAACCAACTAAAGCTCTTAATTATTGTCGCAGATCGTATTTTAATCATTAACCCAACTCTGTTGCCGGTATCCAAGAATACTATTTGTGCTGTCTGCATACGATTAGTTTGACTCAATTTTTTGATCATGCTACATAATACTACGACCTAGCTACGACATTAATATGGCACCAGGTATTCTACATCCAAGCGGCAATCCAATCGGAAACTTAGCTCTAGCCTTGATTGCACTAAAGTTTAAAATAACTTTAAATTTGTTCAGACGAGCTTCCTTAGAATAAAAAAACCTCTACAATTTGTTCAATTAGATTGGACGTTGCAAGTACTAAGTACATCTAATATTACATTTGCAAAGTAAAACGTTTGTACTAATAATCATACAAAATCAATCAAGTGAATATTATTTTTAGATTGCATCTTCAAGTAACATCAAACTTTCGCTAGATGGTCGTTTTAGTAATATATAAATTGCCGAAAAATGAGTAAATAATTAAAAGTAGGCAAATAACAAAAATATTTTATAAAAGGGAGCGGCGATAATTAAAAGTGGTAGGTGAAGTTTCAATATTCTATAGTTTAAACTGTAAATAAATGTAAGTTCTAGTCAGCTATTTTACTCCCAGTCTTAGTCCTGCAGGCACAACGTGAGGAACTGAGATAAAATAAAGGAAAAATTTCAACAAATATTTTATCACAAATTATGTTTTTTTAAATTTTTTTGCCATAATAATGTTTTAATGTTTTTTGCCATAATAATGTTTTAATGTTTTTTGCCATAATAATGTTTTAATGTTTTTTGCCATAATAATGTTTTAATGTTTTT
>JAGFPH010000006.1:1685772-1720321 GCA_018207615.1 Philaenus spumarius
TAATAATGTTTTAATGTTTTTTGCCATAATAATGTTTTAATGTTTTTGCCATAGTAATGTTTTAATGTTTTTTGGTAAAAAACACAACTTTTGACTGTTGGTGACGTTAAGTTCCTATTATATTAATTAAAATATTTTAAATAATTTAAACACCATATCTTCAAAATGTATAAATAATAATACTGATTTTGTTCCAAAAATTATTAAAACTTACAGCTTCTAAAAATTATTACAATTTTGTACGGAGATCTGTTGAAAAAAGGAGACTTTACATAATTATGAAATAGCAATCAATACTCCCATCTTCCTACATAGAACGATAAATAAAACAAATATAGAATAAATGAAAATAATTTTGTTTAACATCTAGAAACAATACAACATTTAAGCTACTCTATCACGTTGGAAACAAACCTTCTATTTGGTAACGGAGTAAATGGTTTGCTTTATGTAAACCAATATTAATATCGAATCATATTACATTTAATGTTATTTTAAAATTAAAATACAAAATAAAATTAATATAATTTTAGGAATTTGAGTTCTTACGCTTTATTCGCAGGTAGATAGAGTAATTTGACAACCCATTTTCATCAAATTTGCAAGTAATGGTTTTCAGGTAACTAACTAGTTTCCATATATTTGAGTTTGACTGAACTTGAATTTATGATGTAAATATGTACGCAATAATAGATTTATAGTTCACAAAAAAATATGAACACAATAAACGTTGCCAATCTGGTCCATTCCATTTGACATACGAGCAAATATTTATCTGTAATTAAAATGACTAAATGATTCCTTTATTCAACACTGATCCACCATATTACCTCGCCATTTTATATTTGTTACATTCACAAGAAACATTATTATTGTCATAATGATTACGTAACTAAACCAAATTTCAATCCAAGTCGAGTTAATTAGAAGTGGGTGAAAACCTCGATTACAAGATGTGTTTACATTGTTACCTGTCAAGATAATTATGAATCGGGTATTTATAAATAATATAGATAAAATGGATAATACTAAAGGTCAAATTAAAATAAGCTTTATTTAATATAATAGACCTACTGGCAGTAGAATTAAATTCTTGTTCAGATTTCCAAAATTGTCGAACTAACTATAGTACCCTCATTTGAATAAAAACCCCGAACCACAAAACAAGGAACAAAAATAATAACTAAACAACTAAATTGTAAGTTATGTTTAATACGTTACCCGGGGTGTAAAATTTACTTACAATTTAGTTGTTGAGTTAATGTTTTTGTTCCTTGTTTTGTGGTTCGGGATTTTATTCAAATCAATGTGATTTTGTCGCCACAGTTCTCTTTTATTTGTTTAACTTTAGTACTCAAAAATTTGGAGAAAAAAACATAAACACAAAAACAATCGGATACATAAACTAGAATGCATTAAAGCGTTAACATAATATTTAGTAATCAAAAGCTGTTGATTAAGTATTGTTAAAGCAGTAAACAGCTGTTAAGTTAGTATTGTTACATTAATCAACAACTTATTACATGCCTTTTAAACTTCGTCTTCTAAAATTATTCAACGTTTGAGACAGTACTCATTGTCTCTTAAGTTATGATAAAAGAAATGTAAATTGGATGACACTTCATCGATCGAGGAGGCATAGAAAACAGCAACTCAGCACTCACTTCATTCACGGCCTCTTTAATCAAACTTCCATTAAACTTTGTATTAATGAAAAACAACTGTTCCCTTTGAAGGTTATTTTTATATCGCAATATACTTCAAGATTGTTATTATTGTTTATCGTTTTATTTTATAATCTAGAAACTTGAAGAAACAGAATTTCTGAAAACATTGTATTAGTATTGAATGTTCACCCTATCACTTAATTGTATATACCTGGTATGAAATGTATTTTTATATTTTTAAAATTTTAAAAACGTGTGACTCTAACGAGGATAAGGGGAAACAACATTGCTGCTTTTCTGAAAACTAGTTCTAACAATTCAAATGTCTAACATTTCTGAAATATAAATCACAGGATTTAAAACAAATGTTTGGTAACTATAACTTATCCGAAACAAAAATAGGTATTGCGGGAAAGTGAATAAAAAACTGATAAAATGTATATATATTTCTCATTCTCAATCCTGATTTAAAGAAAACATACGATGTGTTATGATGGGCTAAAAAGTATTGCTTGTAAATCCTCAATGTTGTTTGCAATCCTTTACAAGGGTTACACGTTATTAGTCCTACTTTGAGAAAAATAGAAGCGCACGATCAAAAAATGTTTTAAGCTGGAACGACGTCAAATAGGTGCAATCATTCGCAATTACTAACTGTCTTGAAAATATGTGATGTCTGCAAAGATTCGCGAGCTTTCGTAAACATTAATTTCGATTGTATATCTTAACAAACTTTAAACCCCCTTTCGATATTAAAAATAGTAAATTTGCATAATTAGTATAGCCATGTGGATCAAAAAAGTTGTCTTATCCAATAGGAATTGGGATTTTATTATTTTATAAATACAAATAATTATTAAATACGTTAAATCCAAAAGTTAAATTTATTTAGAAAATTATTATTTAGACAACAAAAAATAATCCTGACTCTTTTAAATTTGAATCTTTACCTGTAACAAAAGTAATAAAATATTCCTGAAATATCGGACATCCTTTACACAAACTTAACTAATTATTAACCGCACTTCAGTTCATTGATTCCTTCACCAAATAATAATGCAATAACTTGAGTTCTATAAATACTCGGGACGCTCACAATTGCAAAAGCGAAATGGGTCGTGTAAAACCGAGTCTTTGAAAATGTAAATAAACTGACTGGAAAAGTTGGCACCAGCAAGACTCAACGGAATATAAACAATGGTCCAGAAATAGCGATGTATAACGCAATACGGGTATCAGCGAATTCCTGTTTGATGCAGTTCAAAATGGATTTTATTATTTTTATACATGGGTTATGAAACTGAAATGGGAATTAGTGGATCGTCTATAGTATTACTTTTTAGATAAATACTAAACGTAGAATAGTGAAATTTTACAAAATCATAAAGCATAATTTGCATTATTCCAATAATTAGAACTACAATAAAAAAACCTTTTAGAACTGCTGTTATAATTAAATGTAAAATAAATAAATAAAAGTTTAAATTATGATAAAGTAGTGTTGAATATGTTATGAAGTGGGTTTATTTGGGGATATCAACCATTTCAAAATAAATTGATATACAGGAGCGTTTTATTTTTCAAAGAAAATATTCGGCTTATTCAAAATCGTGCAACACGTAATTATGCCTACGTTAGTGAATCTATCAGGGCACAATATACACCCTAAACTTATATTATGCAACTGCCCTTATAGAATGTTTGTTTAGTAAAAGTAATTATATCACAAGATGGAAAGATGGAACTCTTTTTCGAGACTTCGGCTCGTGTTTTTTTTTTTTTTTTTTTTTGTAAGGACTCAAAAATGTGACTTTTTGTCACGAACTTCACGTTGCTGTCTCGCTAGAGAACTCAAAAGTTTTTTAACTCTCCGCAATAAAACTACGAATATTTGGGCACTACCATAAGTTTTCTACGACGTCTGTGAGTGCATATATCGTGTCCACAGACATAACTTTTTATTGCTTTATCGTGTTCAGAGACCTCGAAAATGTCGAGAAAAGATATAAAAAGTGGAGGTCAAATCTTTATAATTTTCGCAAGATACTTTGGCATTTTAATGCGAGCCGAAGTCGAAAACGTCGAGAAAAGTCATACAAAGTGGAAGTAAAATGTTTAGAATGTTCACAAGATTTCAATAATTCATCATTTTAATGCGAGCCGAAGTAATAAATGTAATGATTTAAAATAATTTAATGTAATTTAAATTATATATTTATTGTTGTATGAGTAAATATAATATTATGTATGTATGTATGTATGCCTGTACAATATGTATGCGAGTGATAATGTATACGAAGGTGGATGCATGAAAAAATAAGTCATTGTATTTGAATGAGTAAAGCATTATACTATACAGGATGATCAAATCAAGGAGGCCACCATTGGCATCTCAACAAGTATTAATTTTACAGAAAACTTTAAATTTGGGAAACCTTTCCTTGATTTTTGAAAAATAAAAAAAATATGTAGTTCAAATATTTTTAAATTGCCGCCATTTACAATATGGCGGTCATATTTGAAATGTCTTATGAAATCCCATATTTTTATGACTGGGTTTGGTTTTACGTGCAATGTTAAGACTTTTTTATTCTTGGTTCATTAGGCCTAACCTAAGATTTTTCCCGACTAAATTTACAAATATTGAAATAAAAAATGTTGACAATCAAAATGAATTATAGCTTATGTTACTCAGGGATAGTAGTTTTGTATTAGAAAAACTATTTTTTCAATCGGTTCAGTAGATTCAGAGATTATCCACTGCATACAAACAAACAAATGTTACCTCTTTATAATATTAGTAGTCTATATATTATTTTTAGTTTGTACTATGTTTTTGTTAAATAAGCTTTAAGTTTAAATTATAAATGATAGACTATTATAACTATTATTTAACTGTTTTCTCAACAAAGCACAATCAAACCTCTTAAACATGTAAATGGTAATTACTCAAAAACCAAAAATGTTGAAAAACTTCACAAACAAAATTTATTAGCTGGTTTAAATCTATCAATTGAGTTAAATTATAAAATTATCGAACTAAGTGTAACAGCAAAAATGACGTCCTTCGTGCGCATTAGTTAACAAAACGGGTAGCCTACTGATGTCGAAACCAAAGACAGGGATTTTATTTTTCACTAATAAAAAAAAAACTATTATCTGAATAATCAGTAATACAGATGAAATATAAAATACAACTCAAGATTGAGAGAGGTAAGGAAAAACAATTGGTTGAATTATGCATACATTTGATAACTATTAACTAGCTATCTAGATGTCTCAGCAACAGTGTTTGGAGAAGTGATATGGATGGATAATATATACTGTAATAGAAACAATGATGAAGAAATTCCCTTTATTTATATAAAACAGTTGTCGTGACTGACTTAGACCAATCAAAAACAATCAAATGAAATATAAAAACGACTCAAGATTGAGAGAGATAAGACAAAGACAAATAGTTGAATTATGCATACATTTAAAATAACTATTAACTAGCTACATAGATCTCTCAGCCACATTGTTTGGAGAAGAGAGATGGATGAATATAGAGAAAAATTACGAAATAATTGCTTTTATTTATAAACTATCTGTCGTACCTGGTTTCGCTCAATAAAACATAAGGTTATCTTATTTGAAAAATGAAACGAATTTCTTTTTAACAAAAATATATATTTATGTTTCTTTCCACTATTTAGTAAGCACTAGAGCGGTAATTTATAAACCTTCTTCTAATCTACATTTTAGTGCACGTACTTCTTAAACCAAAATTATATATAGGTTATATGTTTATATTTTCCATTGTTGACATACAGGGGTTTTTGTAATTCGCGGGTCAGAAAAGAAGAAAGACAAGTTTCCTATTAACTTATGTCCGAAAAACCTCTTTTACTAGCTATCCAACATTTTCGTACTAAATATTTAACTCTCTAGAAGGGCTTAATTAACCGATTGAGTTGAATAGTTTGATACATTTCAATGATATAGCCTATAATGCTTTCAGCAATGCACACTAACGGACTCTGTTTTACTGTTGTCTTTAGTTTCATAGTTTTGACACTTTTACCGTTAGATAAGAAATTAAATTGGACACCCAAATTGACTGTTTGCGTTTTTTATAAAACCTTACGGGTTTTGAGTTATTTAAATACTCAAGCGGCCGCAATTTAAAAACTGATTATTTAAAGAAGTCGAATATTTTGTTCAAACTAGGTATCTACATCGATTACTACCTTGCTCAATTTACACTCAATCGGTTAAGAAGTACTAGAGATTTAAATAATTTAGTAAACAAAAATTATGGCCAGACGAAAAACGGAACAATTTAAGACCTTTGATTATTGAAACTGTTTTACTGTAATGATACAATAAACGCAGGTGAATTATTAGTCCACATATTTCAAACACCCTGTAAGAAATAATACCAAATAAACCATCAACTAGCCTAAAATATATTCGATCGATGAGAAAAAGCTTTGCCGAATGATGATCCTTATGTTATACCATTAGGAACTCTTACGTTATTTGTTCTTCCGACACAAGTTTACATTAACCAGTCTACCAAATACAGCCTACGATCATGATTTAGTTAGCAAACTAAGAGCAGAGTTGTAATTAATTAAAACTAAATTAAAGCATGAACGAAGCAAGGTTAAGCGAAAACAAGAACTATACACCCTAACTCATGTTATAGAACAAACATAATATAATTGATTTATTCTATTTGTTGCATTCACTTTGCTATGGATTTGGTAGAAAGAACAGACTTAAATAATAACCAACATAAACACAGTTTTGCATTGTTTTCTAAATTACAATCTGCTATTTATTTTAGCCTATACCAAACCTAAAACAATTCCAATATTAAACATAAGAAACATTTGTGATACTACTAAACTTGACAAGTTGTTAAATGATGTTGATGATGTGTTAATCATTGACCTCCGGGTAACACGGGTAACGTTTTTACCTACTTAAGAACCAGCTAGTTTTTCATACAACCTGAAATACTATTTTACTTGTCAAATGTTATCTCAAAAACGGATTGATATACTTACGTGAAATTGTGCATAAAGTTTTACAGCATAAACGCCAATTCAAAATGTCGACCGTTTAAAATTTTCGAGGACAAGCGCCGTTAAGCTCTTCGACTTTACCCCATAATTCATTGTCTAATAAACTTTCGATGAACGAAGAGGACATGCCAAAGATGTCAACACTTACGAAAAACTTACCCAATTCAATAGAAAAATTCGACCTTTATAAATGTTGTATAGTCAAGTTAAACTACGTTCGTCACCTCTGTCCCTGCTGGAGTAATAGTCATCCACATAAAGAATTAAAAAGAAATTAAATCGTCAAACTTCTTTTACTTTAAAAGCTATTTTTACCTGAAATTAAACCTCTTAATCAAGTTCTAGTTACCACGCAGAGCAATATTTTTTTATACAGAGTGTTTCAGAACTCTCCAATAAGTTTTAGGTAATGTGTCAAAGCAAAAAAAAAAAACTTAAACGCTTTACAATGCCATTATTAAAATTCAAAAATTTCATAGTTTTCCACAACCACTATTATTTTTTTTTTTTTTTGTGTCAAAAACCAAAAACGTACTTTGGTACCATTTTAAAGTTAGCTTTGAGTAGATCGAAAGCCGGAATATAAAAATAATAATTATTAATTAATTATTAAATTCAAAATGGCAGCCGTATGAAATATTTATTGTGCAAAATTTATGAAACCACTCAATTAATACAAATTTCTTAAGAACATAAATATATTTTGGTTTAAACATGTGTTTTTAATATCAAGAATATTTTCGATTTTTTATAGCTCGACTATCGTTTCAGGTACAGAAAGAATGTCAACATGTATATTTTTTTATTAAAAGTAAAATACGTTTGTCTTGTATGGTTAAGTTAAATTTATTTTGAAGTTAATGGTTTTCAAGATATTCAATTTTAAAAGTTGAAATAGCTGCCATTTTATAAAGACTAAAATAAATATGTCTGATATTTTCCCCAAATCGTGTCTTTATCAAATTAGTTAGCATGCAATTGATTCCAACTCTGGTATATTTACCAGTAAAAAGATAATATGTTTTCTTAAAAATACAAGATAGAAGCTATATACAAATCTTTAAGGGCATAACTTTATAGGAACTTTGCCTTGATTTCTGCTTGTATAATCATACCCTGAACCTGTTTCTGAAACACTCTGAATATACAGGGGATTCCATAACGCGTGGAAATAATTCAGAGGATGGATACATGGGTCAAATAAAGAATAAACTTCCCAATAACTATTCAGAAGCAATTCGTTATTTTGTTTCTACTAAATTAATAATGTATATCTCTTGAATGGTTTTGCCCAATACTCATTGATGTAAAGAAATAGTTTTAAAAAACCTTTTCAACCTAATTCAATAATTCGTTCCTAAAGGACAACCACTTAAAAATGTTTAATGAACATTACTCAAAAACAATATTTTTTAAAATTTTTTTAAAAGACTTAATTTTTATAGCCCATTTCATTTTCTTTAAAATTTGTATGAAATGGTGTCAATACTGTGGAACAATAGAAACAGTAATACAGATTCTATTAGCGTGTATTGCTGATGGATACATCATTGAAATGCATTAAACTAATAAACTCAATCTATAACTAATTATGGTTTACGAAGTACACTCCCTAAAAAATATAGATTAAAGAAGGCATATAAAGGTGCCGTTCTACTGATTACTAATTAGTGGAAAGAAACACAAATATTTGTTTTCGTTAAAAAGAATTACGCTTTATTTCTCAAATAAGTTAACCTTATTTTTGATTGGGTGAAGCGAGGTACGACAGCTAGTTTATAAATAAAATCAATTACTTCGTAATTTGTCTCTATATTCATCCATCTCTCTTCTACAAACACTGATCTATGTAGCTAGTTAATAGTTATCTTAAATGTAAGCATAATTCAAGCATTTATGTCGTTCTCTTATCATCCCACTCTCTCCCTCTCAGTCTTGAGTTGTGTTTTACATTTCATTTGTATTACTCATTATTCAGATAATTGTTTTAATTTTGTTTGTATTAGTGCAAAAGAATATCCCTGTCATTGGTTTCGACATTAGTAGGCTACCCATTTTGTTAATTACTATTTTTTCTTCTAAATATTGTATATTTTTGTTGTTGTATTTTTGTTGTTTTGAGTTTAGGTATAAATGGAGTACTTTTATTATCTCCCCATGGAACAGATAAAGACATACTCGTTCATTAGTGTGTCCTCTCTTTCTTTGTAACACTCTTATTTGTTTCAGTTGGAAATAATTAAAAATAACCTCATCTTCCCTTACAAAAATATAGTAATTTATTCATTCTATCTGTCATCTCCACCCATCTCTTCCAATATTAAAATTTGTCAATTAAAATTTGTGTAAGTAATTTAAATTATATTTGTACGAAATTATTATCCTTCTGATAAAAATGTTTGTCAAATATGTTTTAGATGGTACATATCCTCAAATACTACTATACATTACACTCATTTTGTATTCGTGTAAAGCAACCATTTAAATCATAATTTTAGTACAAATAAAACTGATCTACATTCTGCCATTACTAAGCATTTAATACTATGAAAACTACTCGGACTGGATATATTTTTAGGTGTTAAAGATATATAAAGATGTTTATCGTTCAACCAGTCCTAAACTTATAAGGAACATGTCCACTGTTTACAGAACATAAAACGAAAACCTAATTTCCTTTAAAAACGACGAAACAAATGTAGACTATACAAGCTTTCAAGTAGTAATCTACCAAATCACTAGCTACTACATACAACGTGTCACACTGCAACACCGCACCACTAACGCGGTCACGCACACACAATCATCTCAACAACACAATATAACGTCAGATAGTTACTATAGCACTCACACAACTGAAGTTGTAATGGCGACGCGGCGCTGCTAAGCGTCGCCATGGTAACCACGAACCCAGCTATAAAACTGACGACGCCCGGGTCTGTCAGAGTAAAAAAAAAACATCTCCAAGCAGTCGTAGCCTTCTTGAGGTGTGAAGGTCGAGGATTTTATCTCTTAATCAAAACAATTTTCATTTCAGTTAGTTTAATTTCGAACCATTGTTACAATCGACATTGATGAGATTCCCTGGTTTAATGCTTGAACGTGGAACGAAATGTTTGAATGATTTACAGGATAAGGTCAAAAGAGAATATGAATACAAAATTTGTATATTAAAAACCTTATTTTTCATAGACCAGACATATTTTGACATTTGAAGGTTATAACATAGATTGTATTATAGTCATACTTGCGTAGAATATATTTTTACCGTTTTTTGCTTTATTTTGTTTTTTGTACTGGGTAGGTTAGATTTTAGGAATCCGTACATACAATTTGAACATATTTGGTAAGTAAAATTCCGTGAAAAGTTTGTACTTACTGCCTGCAAATGATTAATTAAAAATATATGATTTCAAGTTCGAGGGAAAATACTATATTTTAAAAATAATTTCAAAGAAAGTGTATGTCTATAAGTAAATTTTAAAACAAATGAAATAAGTCCTTTAACTTATTTAGTTAACCTGGTAGTGAATAATCAGTTTGATTCCAAATGTGTAAACACAGGAATAGCCGTTTTGGAGTTTAGGTTTTATAATTGTTGAATAAATCTTAAATATCTCAATCTAGAATACAAGTTTCGTACTAAATTAATGTTTATATAATTCCACATACATTGTTTGATATTGACATTTTGTTATTTTACATTGTTCACAAGTTGTAAAAAAAAAAAATGTCAACCTAATAAAACTATTTAAATTTATTGTAATTCAATAAACATTAAAAAAAAAGTTGACCCGAGCACATTTAGTTTCACAAGGGAAGTCTGTCAATATTTCGAAATCGAAAAGTTATGTTTTCATTGATACCGTACTTTTTAGTTGCTACCAAAATAGAAGGAAACATGCTATAAGTACTTCACGTTTTAGGGTCCACTGTGTACATATCATTGTTTTAAACAATATGATATATTTAAAAAGTTTTAAAACTGAAATTAATAATAAATTTTAATTATAATTTTGCTTTCCTGAAAGTTTTAAGCAAATATAATGTTTTTTGTTCAAAAATGAAATCGTTTCTTTCCCTCCCCCCTCCCCAACACCTTTAATCTAGCCTCTATTCTTAGGCATCTCCTATTGGATCTGTGTCATACCAAGGAGGAAATTTCCGTGCTTATTCACCAAAGGGTTTAAATATGCATAGTACAGCTGATGGAAGATGAGTGTTGGTACAATAAAATATCGTAAAATGAGGGGCTGCTTTTTGTCCAGTGTAAATATTATTATTTATTTTGGTACTTACGTACTATACGGAGGCCACTATTTTTTTAAACGTTGCTAGGTTAGGTATTACTTTATTAAACAACAGAAATGCAAGAATAATACAAAAATATTGCCTAAAAAGTTCTAACCTGTAGTATTTAGTCACAGTATGTTTAGTTGCTAGGTTACTACTAAAAAAAGTATTGAATACAAAACGTCTAAAAATAGTGGCCTTCGTATAGTACGTAAGTACCTTTATTTTTCAGATAATTTTTGATGAAGCAACTAGTAAATATAAATATCTACGTTAGGTAAGGCCTAAGTCAAACTAATTCTTTTTAACTTGTATAGTTTTAAATCGATTCATTTCATAATCTTCATTAATTGATTTAATCTTTCATTAGTATTTACCACCTTGTGTATGAGGTTTTAACTAACACTACACATTACACTGATATTAACATTAAACTGTACAATATCTCAACGGAGAATGGAATAGGATCAGCTAGCGAAGCATGCATGTCTCAACTAGTAAACTGAAATTTGTGTTATATTTAGGATTAAGCCTTGTTTTGTTTCTCTATTTTTTTGCCCTTCTTTGTTATAAAATTATTTAATGTTTTAGTTTAGTTAATGTTTATGTTTAGATTTTAGTTATTTCGTTTATTACACAGCGACTGATACCTATTGCTTAATTTAGTTAAACAGGTCATGAATATTGGTTTCGATAACTGATTATTCCTTGAAGATATTTTGGTATTTTTTATTTAAAGGAAAAAAATTAAACATTCACTTTCCTTAGTAAAGTTGTTTATTGAAAATTGCCAATACAATAAAAAAAAAAAAAAAAAACAGACTGAAACAATGTGAAATACGTAATGGAAAGGTGTTTTATGCTACGAAATTGAAATATTGTTCATAGTTAACTAAGCTCCTAGTGAAATACTACAAAATTATAATTACAAATATACTGTCTAAATGTGTTTTCTGTCACAGTAATAACCTATGTTTACAACAAAGTTGTTGGTGGCACATGTCGTTTTATAGTTTACATGAGTAAAACTGTCTTAAAACCTGTAAAGGTGAAGGTAAAACCTTTATGCACTGAAATAAATAAATTAAGAACGAAAATATATTAAAAAGTAGTGTTTCAGAAAAGCCCTGATACATTTATTTTTGTTATTATATGGAAATAATAATATACATCATACTGGCCTTTTCAGTTTGTGTAATACGATTAAACACGAAACCTTACAACACTCAGCCACCATATTTCACCGCCATCTTAAAAATTTTACGTAAATTACCAGAAACATTTACTGTGATAAAAGTAATGTAACTGTAGGCTAAAAAATTAAGTAGACGTTGCATCGGTTAAACCATTCACAAGATTTGGTTACACTGGCACAGTCGTGTCAAGCGTGATAATAATCAAATGTAATCATTTATGGGATGTGACTTTTTAAACTGACTACAATGTTAATTTAAGAATTTATCTTATTTTTAAGACTATGGGATACTACTACTAGAATTCAAACAAACATACATTGTTTTACCCTTTTAAATAGAACCGGGGACCATGAACTTGACCTGAATCTACTCTCGGCTACAAGGCCAACTGATTTTTTTTAGTAGGTAACGTTTCATTTAGTTGTTTTTTTTGTCGTAACGATTTAACAAAAATACTAACATTACTTTTATTTATTCCCTGAGAATTGTATTAGTTGGTACTCAGAACTTATGTTCTAGGAATTGAGGAATATATTATGTAATCTATGACACTATTCCTTCTGTTATGTAAAAACAAATTTAATTCACTCAAAATCTCTGGCCCTATTACAGATGCGTCAGGATTTAAGCCAACCCGTAACCTCACCCTACCTCGATCCAATTTTTTCTGTCCAAATCAAACTTAATTTCTATAAAAATATCAGAATATACAATAATCTGTTTGCATTTGCTTAGCCGAGATCGAGTAAAGATGGGCGGAGAGCGCAAAGTGCGAGACACTGCGGGCAATGAATGGTGAGCGAAGCGAGCAGGAGAAGGACACCACTTGAGTATATTAATATAACTAAGTTTGTGCGGATGTTCGAAATTATGTCAGAAATTAAAGGACCTATTTGACAAAACAGAATAGAAGTACAGTCAGAGACTTAACACAAATTGATATAATTGCTATTAGTTGTAACCTATGGACTAAAGATCCAACCTAATTTAATATCGACATTGATTTAATTTTGTAATGATCTTAAAAATGTATTAATTTAATTTAACAATGAAGTCTTTCAGAATGTAACTTGTATACCAATGCATTAAAAGACCTAGAGCTGCTATCCTATGTAAAATCAAAATAAGCAATGAAATAACCACATTTTCGGTACATCTCTCAAAGAGTTTACAAATAATTTAAAATACATTAAAGTTAACTAATCCCTTTTCTATGTAAGTAAATCTATCTAAAATATTTGCTGTTAAACTATTTCGGTCACGTATGCGTAAACGGAGCGAGCACGCACGGTTACGTCAATAACATAAGTGATTTTAGTGCTTACTAACAAAGAAGATTATATTAGAACTCGGTTTTTTATAGTGACGTCACGGCACTCAATACAAAATAGTAGACGGGAAGCTTCAACGCGAATTTTTTAAATAACTTACGCCTCATTTTCACAAACTAATGATTTCCTTGGAAACTTGAAAATGTTTCTTATTAGTTCACGGTAGAAGACGAGTAGGACAGCTAGAAAGCCACAGGTCTAATGAGAACTACATAAATAGAATATATTTAAAGATGTCTGCAGCAAATTAAAAATGAGGTCGTCTGATTAAAGAATGAATGGAGTCTATTTATATTCCGCATTTTAGCAACCAGAGTCTGTTACAGAATTAATAACTTGCACAAACATTAAATTGTCACTTTTAGAGGATTACTTTTAGCCAAGTCTATTTTAAAAGCAATTACTCTGTTCAAATTGTTGCAAACATCGCACGACATTATCTTGTGAAAGTGTATCTGATTATTATAACATGATTATATAAAAATATTGCTGATTTATATTTATTTTTTTGAGCGTACAGTAACGTATATTTCTGACTGCGTTTAAGAACATCTTTCTCTGTTTGTTCGTTTTTATTTTTATCTAAACAAAATGTCCGTTTGCAATCTTAGGAGGCTGAAATATAAGAACGTACTAGTCTTCTTCAGTTTAGATTTAGAGCCTACACCAACACAGCCAGCTTATTATAATGTTTGTAATTTAAAATTTCATGAAAATATTTCGGTTTAGAAAATATATACAAGAAGCAAAATATTTTCCTCTCTTAACCACAGGCAGAATGGTTTAATAACTGTTTAACTAACTCAACGACCGAATTATCGTGAAACCCCAAAAACAAATTTCTTAATAATGTTATAATAATATTGTTTTACTAAAGTTATAACTTAAAAAAAAGCGAAAGGTCATCATAATGACCGATATTCGGTTCACTCGCACTATGCACGATATGCTACTCCCCATCTTTATTACTCTAACTGGTATCAAGTAAATATATTAAGTAAAAAGGTAAAACATGTAAGAAATATCCAGCAAGCAAATATGTTTCGCAATCAGGAAAGTTGGTACAATATTTGTATAAGGTTTTACTTTAAATACCTGTTTTAACTAACTGTGTATGTCAAACAATAACTTTATTGTAGATTTTTTTAAATTTTGTATCGGTTACAGATCATGATGATTTAATAAGTTGAGAGCTTATAGCCTACGTAGAATCGGAAATAAACTAGAAAGGCCGATAAGGAGAAAAATAAGGAACCTTGTACTGCAATTTGAGTACAGATAAAATAGTGGTGAGATGCGGGCAAAATATCCTATTTAAATTTACAAGAAATTAAAATTATAGAGTCTCGTGCTGAAAATCAATTATAATTCCCGTACACAAATCTATAAATAAAACATTGCACACAGACGTCAATTAACTGTCACATAATAATGTTTATTTCTCAAATTTATCACTATTTCAGATTGATCTCTGAAGATGAATTTATTTGTTTTTGAAAACAAATACATAAAATGCTGTACGGATGAAAAGCTAACCATTCCAGTCATCATCTTCTTTGATATTTTATGACAGTCCCGACAAAAGAAACAATTTTACAAACAGTTTTCGGAGAGTTTCAAAACACCCTGTAAAGTAAAAATTGTATTTGTTATATTTCTCTGTTACAATAAGAATTATTAGTAGTTTTGTTGACAACAAAATATACTTTTACATACAAGCTACAGCATTCTTTCAATAAATTTGTTTCAGTAAAATCAATAGCTTTAGTATTTACTTTTGACAACATGTGGTCTTTGTGTTCTGATAGCCAATAAGTGTAAATACGCCAACTATTTTTTATTACTTCCTTATCAGAATAAATTCGCTTTAAAACGTTT
Organism: Philaenus spumarius; assembly: GCA_018207615.1. NCBI lineage: Eukaryota > Metazoa > Arthropoda > Insecta > Hemiptera > Aphrophoridae > Philaenus > Philaenus spumarius. The sequence continues at coordinate 1,701,213 of JAGFPH010000006.1, forward strand.
TTGAGGCTTGGCTTGTAAATGTCATGGGATTCTTATAAAATGTCTTTGAAAATCTTAAGAAATAGATTCAAGGTTGTATTATAAATAGTTATTACACAACTATGCTTCGAAATGAAATGGTGAATACCGGGACTGGTTAGTTTACTGGGTGTAGAAAATGTCTCATTACGGCTGAATTTCTTGGTTTGTAACAAAGATAAAACCATTTTTGACAATAAATTTTAAAGGAATGTCTATTTTGTTTAATTTGGTGGTTTTAAAATTGTAATAACATGAGCTATTTATCCAATATGGCTGCTAACTTTAAAGTTTCGAAAAAAACGCTATTTTGTATTACGTTTTTAGTTTTTCTATAATTAATTGTAAGAACGTTTACTTAGTTACGTACTTTTGGCAAAACCCAAACATTTTTATGTGATTGTAATTTTTATATTTTTGAAAAGCTTATTAATAATTTAACAAAATTATATATAATGACCTTAATTATTATTTTAAAGTTTCTGCCAATAATCTGAAAACGGTAATTTTAATTAATGATGTAGCTTGATAAAAACATGTAATTTCGACCATTTTTTTAATGGAAATCATTGTTTCAACCCCTATCCTATTAGAGCTAGAGCTATTTTTTTTCAAATAAATCTGTACAAAAATGGTTTTTACTATCAAAAATACACAAACAATTAAAATGTCTTACTGCTATGTATAAAATAAAAATTTCAAGTTGTATTTATTAGGTTCCAGAATGCAAATATTTCTATGACTTCTATGACTTGTGTTATGCTTTAACTTGCAACCTAATACATACCAAACCATCATCAGTAAAATAGAAAGGTCTGATGGTTTTAATGTCGAGACTTTGAAATATTAATTATTTGAAACCCATTACTTCTTTTCACCAGAAATGTACCTCCATTTCGTGAACTCTTGTACTAAAACCACGCCTCTTTTCGTGAGAATCGTACTTTCTTACCGTGGAAATCATACGCTTATTCTATTATATGTATATATTTAATATATTATATATTAAAGAAAACATATTAAACATAATACTTGTAGGATGCAAAAATCTACAAATAATTTAAAACAACAAATGCATTTAAAACAGATGAAACTTACCTCGCGTTCGTTCTCTCCTATCCCATTCGTCGTCGACAGCTGAAACAATAAACATTCTTTGTCAAAAAATATCTAAACATTAAAAATTAGTAATTCTCCATATATTTTATCACCGAACAAACTGGCTCCACGCAACAGTGCTGAACATTAAGTGTGAAGGATATTAGTTATAATTAAAAGCAAAACAAGATAAATACAAATTTGTGGAAATGGCAATGTGGCCCCATCTATATTATTGGTTATTAATTAAAGTGTCAGAACATTTATTATGAACACATTGTGTAACCGACTAAGCGTAACAAAGGATAGCAAACGTTTGGACAGTTATTGAGTTATGGCTGTGTAAACAAAAAAGAGTGCCGGGGTATCTAGACTAGTGTGTACACCGCCGATACTCACTCAAGTTCAAGTTTTGAGTTGATCCGAAACAAAGAAGAGTGCCGCTGTAACTAGTACCAAGATGGTTCAACACCCAGATCTCAAGGGGATGTTGAAGTATTTAACTTTAGCATATTCTCTGCCCCCATGTAGCCAATCCTTAACATGTGCAACACCCAGACACCGAACTGCCAGAATGGGCCTTCCCAAACCCGTTGGTACTATTTTGTCTACACTGCGAACAGTTTGCCTCGAGGCATAGAATGGGCGCAGGTCCTTTACCTTACTAAGTAAGGTCGCTACGGTTTCGCCTTCCTTTCACGATCTGCTGGGGACTTGGCGTGATGCGTCCAGGTTGTCTGGTATTTCATACCAGAAAAATATCAGTTTGGAAATGAAATAGAATATTTCGTAAATATTTAGGTAAGTATGTGGACATTTCCATATGAGGTTGGTTATTCAATGTTTATCTATCGCCTACCTATAAAGCCACAATTTTTTATTAGTGCAGATCCAACCGTCGCGTCGAGCCGAACAGACGTACGTTTACAATATGCTTCAATGCTTATATACTTGTCAAAGAAAGAGAGCTACCAAGCTAAGCACATTGTAGCCTATCTTATTGAGTGCAGAATTTTTAGGTAAAAATAGGATATTTAGGTTTTGTTATTATTAATTTTAAAAGATGTGTTTTAGTAATTTTAATAACTATAAACATACAAATTTCATATTTATGATTTGATTCTTCAATTTGTATATAATATATATTTATAAAATATACGATATGTGTGTGTTCCAATTGGAAAATTATAGCTGTGAGTGTACGACTTCACGTAGTGATATAATTGGATTATTTCTTTAAGACGTAACTGTAAATATACAAATTTTACGTTTTGTTGATGTTATTATTATTTGTTTACAATTTGTATACTTTATATATGTAGCCTATACATTTATATATATTATATTCCCGACATTTTTATAGCTTTACAAATATTAGAAACAAGCTTAGACGTTAGGCTTAGTTTTACAATTGCATAAATTTTAAGGCGTGAGTTGAAATGTAATCAGGTATTACTGTGTTTCGAAATTATTTTCTTTTACAGTTTAGAGCAGGGATATCCACTACGCGGCTCTTGATCCGCATGGGACTCGCAAAGCGATATTTTGTAGCCCTCAAAGCGTGTTTACTTGGAAATATAAAAAAAAAATTCAGCGATCAAAAAGATGCCAGAAATTTGAATTTTTCATTTCCTAAATTACCTTACAACAACAGACTGATAGATTTGATTTCCAAAACTAAAATGATATAATTATAATGCGAATAGTTTTAATTTCATCAAACTATCTGACACTGTTTTTCAATTATGACGGTTTAAAGATTAAACTTAAAACTAATTTAAAAAATAGTCTATTCGCCACCAATCAAAGTTGCGCCGTATTGATCTTTCTTAGTGATTCGTACTTCAGTAGTTATTCAACTTCAAAAGTGTTCTGGTTAATTTTATTTCAATAACATTACAATAAATATTGCAATATAAATATGGCAGGAGTTTGTTCAAAAGGCAAGAAACGGAAACTGGAGGAAGAAACCGTCAATTTCAAGTTAAGTGGGAACATGATTTCTTCTTTGTTAAAGGTAAAACAGATTCGTGTGCTCTAAGTTTATAATGTCGTGAAACAGATATGGGAAACAAACGTTATAACTGGCACTGACACCGCAGAAAAGTTCATTAAATTTTTAAGAGAAATATAAAAAAAATCTATGACAATTGAATACAGTTGAAGAACTGTTGCTAAATGATTATTCTAGTTTTCCTTGTGTTCAAACTCTTTTTGGCAAGAACCCAAACATGGGGAAAGATATACCTAAGTTAGTGAAGCTGCTGTGAGAACTTAAAGTAGAAATGTGATTTTAGGTTTAGTAGGCTAATTTCAGAAAATATCAAGATTTATTTTTTTTGGTGGTGAATCTAAAGGTCATAACAATTGATATTGTGGTTTAACTTTCTGCATTTGGGTATGAAGCTAGAGATTTGAAAAATGCGCTCATTGATTTTCAGGAAGATACAGACCAGAAAAGTATATTTGAAGAGAATTCTGTGGAAAAAGGTCACTTTGATTTTTGGAAGGTAATTGAAAAGGACAATTAATTTTCCTAACTTGACAGAACGTGCAAAAATGTGTTTTTTCCCCATCAAATTATGTGTGAATCAACGTTCAGTAAATTAAAGTTTATAAAAAAAACACAGGTCCAGGCTCACCAACGACAACGTTGACAGCATTTTAATAATGGAAGTTGCTTCAAAAGCTGATAACATTGATGCGATACTGCAGGACTACCAACTATTCCGACCGCCAACATCTAAATATCAAAAATTATGTTTTTATTTTATGATAAAAAAACCTAGTTGTTCTGGGAATGTAACAAAACAATTTTTCTTATAGCTGTAATTATTCAAACATTTGCGTTTGTAATAATAATATTCGTTAAAGAACGATATGCATTTTAATGATTTTAATAATAAATATTATTAACTCCTTTCCACAGTTAATTTAAATTACTACATATCAAAATAATATAATTATTTTGATAGTAAGTTTTGTAAGTAAGTATTTCTAAATACTGTTCTGAATATTGTAGGCCTACTTGCGACCCTTAGAAAATCCTGTTAAAAATGGCCTGGCTTTCCGTGGAATCCTGGTGAGTAGGCCTACCCGGTTTAAAGTCTACCTATTCTGCCGAAGATTCAAAATTTAGTATTTTGGTGTTTTGTTACATGTATCCTGATATACGATGATTCGTTAGATTTGTTTTTGTGATAAGCGTACAGATAATAAAGCTATTTGTGGTTGTTCAGGTACACGCATTATAATTACTTGGACGCAATTGTGTCATTTTACCTTGTTGTGTAAAAACTTCTTCAAATATTAATTATTCTTATAGATGGGTGTTTGAAAAGTTTTGAAACAGCTTAATATCTCAAAACGTACGAGTCTTATGAGATAGAAATAAAAGCAGTTATTCAGAGCCATAAAAGAACCACGTTTTGGTGAGTTTGAACTTTTTGTCCGCCATCTTGGAATGAACTTAATTTTTTTTAATTTTAAGGTAGTCGTGTGATACATGATTTTAATGTAAAAATTGACGAAACAAACGATGGTCAAATCCTTTTTTGAATATCTCAATCCGTTTTCAAGTTATCATCAGTCAAATGAGTGAAAACGCAAAATTGAGGCTCAAAACAATCAAAGAAAAACTCATTGTATATTACTATACATCTTGTACAATTAGAAACAATAACTTTTTTAGAGCCTGAAAAAAAAGTTTGCAAGACAACCAATACATAATATGGGTTTTGTTTTTAATAATTTATTTAAATTGAAAACAATTTTAACAAAAATATAATGACTAAGAAGAAAAAAATAACTTATTCCAAGTGAAATCACTTTTAAAATAAATCAGCTGTAACATACCAATAATCTTAATTAGCTGATATATCTAATAGTTTATAATAAAACATGCAACAATGAAACAGCTGTTGTAAACAATTGACAATAATAATTCAGTACAAATTAATTCTTCAGATTGTATTTTTTAATGTTGGTTAATCACTATCATAATCCACAGTTCTAAAAGAAACCGAATGATGGTACAAAAACAATGACTTTACAACAGCTGTTTTATTGTTAAATGTTTTACTATAAACTATTAGCCATACCAGCTGATTAAGATTATTGGTATCTTACAGCTGATTTATTTTAAAAGTGATTTCCCTTGGAATAAGTTATTTTCTTCTTCTTAGTCATTTTATTTTTTTTAATAATTGTTTTCAATTTAAATAAATTATTTAAAATAAAAAACATATTATGTATCTGTTGTTTTGCAAACTTGCTTTTCAAGATCTAAAAAGCTTATATTGTTTCTAAGTTATTTCATTTCTCTAATAATGTTAATTAACAAAGTTTAGGCTATTAATTACAATTCGTATTTTTTAAACACATTTTAAAAGGAAACTTAAAATGTACAAGATCTTAAGTTGTACAAGATTTATAGTAAAGCGATGCGTTTTTTTTTTTATTATTATTTTGGGCCTCAATTTTACATTTTCACTCATTTGACTGATGATAACTTAAAAACGGATTGAGATATTAAAAAATGGATTTAACCATCGTTTGTTTCGTTAAATGCTACATTAAAATCATGTATCACACGACTACCTTCCCATTAAAAAAAATTAAGTTCATTCCAAGATGGCGGACTAAAATTTCAAACTCAACAAAAAATGGTTCTTTATCGTTGTGAATAACTGCTTTTATTTCTACCTCATAAGACTCGTACATTTTGGGATATTAATCTGTGTCCAGACTTTTCAAACACCCTGAATTTAACATGCCGTGAGGTAAGGTTATTTTAAAAGTCTTTTTACAATTTGCTCCATTTAAATTTGCAGAATTATATTTGATGTTTAATTTATTTAATAACTTTAATAATATAAACTTAATCATTATTATTACACCCTAGAGCGTTTTCTTATGCAAACGTTTTTTTATCTGTCGAACCAAAATAAGTTTTAAAACAGGATTGTTGATAAAGAAACGACACTTTATCACTTAAATTATAGCAAGCATGATAAATCATTATAGCTATGCAAGTATTGTTTAAACGAAAATCTTTTTACAGTACAACATTCTGTATTATACAAGAGTTGTTTGGGAAACTTTTTTATTATAAAATATCATAAAGTAATGTTAAGTAATGAATGAGTACCTACATAAAGTTCTACATTAATGAAAATAAATTTTGTATTGGTAAATATTAATATTAGTTCAGTGATAATGTATTAATTATATAATTCACTTTAGGTTATTTAGAATGATGATAAGTACTTTTCAACGCCTTATTATTATAAAGTAGGTATAGACCACCCCCTTTGTTTTCCTTGGTTGTTATTCTTAGTTTGATTAATGCATTTCGTACATCATTGAAGATGGTGACATTGTCACTGAAACACGATTAAGAAACTTATTATTTGTGAGAATATTGTTACAAGTTTTATTTTATCAGTCATGGTCCTTCCTGATGAAACCCTATTACGAGATGTGCTTAAAAATCTGCAGAGAGACGTGCTACTGCGATAATGAACGTCAAATTGATGGATTACTCCTTGTTCATTAAATTTAATTTTGACTTAAGGTGGGATCTTTGGCGGTCGTTGTACATAACGAATAGTAACAGAATGTTATCTATGGCTACTTTCAGACGATCAACTTCTATGGAACCACATTGTTACAAAACACCACAAAACATCACATTGTTACAAAACACTTCTCGTAAAACTACTAGGTACAAAACAAATCTAAGTTGTTCGCAAGGAGTGTGCCGTTACATTGAGTTGTACATTGTACGTTACATTGAGAAAGGAGCATAATTAATTGTGTGGTCCATCGGTTGCGCGCAGTAGTGTGTCGTGGTGTAGCAAGCCGTTAATAGTGTGAAAGGGGCTATAATTATAAACAATTGCCTCTACAAAGCTATGTTAAAACAAATAACATGAACTAGATAAATGGCTTTTAAAATTTATTCTATCTTAGGCATGTAAAAAATAATTTTTACCTGTTTGTAATAATTTACAAAGCAGTTACGGCTAGAAAAAGTACAATTTTTTAGGCCACCTTTTCCTATCTGTTCTAATTCATAATTTTAGAAAAAATATTAATTAAAAAATATTGTACAATAAAAACGTTGACAAGACGTTTAAGTTTAAAACATTGGAATAATAAAATGACTTCCGAGTTTTGTAAATGTTAAACATGTTTGTCTGTAATTTTAGCACCGTCAGATGTAAAAAAACACTACTTACTTTTTATCAACTCTTATACAACACTGAATTTACACATTTATTCAACTAAACATTTTTTTTTTTAAATTTTGTAAGTGTCAAATTTTATTTTAAAATGTCTGTGGTTAGACATCACACGTCACCAGTGTGATACTATTCTTATTACTGAAGACTAGGGGGATTTATCTGTGGTGGACTTTGTATTGTTATTGGGTTGTTCAAGGCAACTATTGCGTTGTAAAAGAGTTTATCGTTGAGGAATGAATCTGAATTGTTTTTAAATGTTGTATTTTCTTCTACGTTTAATAGCGACTTTTTATCGTAGTGTGGAGTATTTTAAAATTATTGTCAATGTTTGTCTAGCTATACGGTGTTTTTATATTTAGAATTGTGTTTTGTTATGGAAGATCGGTTATGGCACGGAAGATGTAATTCAAAGTGTCGTGCGAAAGCGCTTTTGTCCAGTATATTGCATAATGCAATCGTCACATACCAACTACTACTCCGCTATTGTTTTATTTGTTGTTAGATTTTCGGATGTTTGTTACGAATTGCTTAGCATGTTGGCGAGTCGATATGTTATAAGGTATACTTGTTTGTCGAATATTTTGTTACTTGAATATTTCATTTTTTATTTTTATTTATCCTTTTATTTTGTCTTACCCTTTTTCAAACCCAAGATGCACAACTACAAAAACTTCATCTCATGAACAACTGAAAGAGTATGAAGAGTGAGAAAGAGAGTGAATGGATTTCTACTAGGTGGTTTGGATAGGTGGGCGAGATATTTGTAACTGATTGGCGAATATTGTTTACTTCGGTTCGAAGCGGTTGGATGGTGGCATAAATTTCCTGCTCGGTACTGCTTCCTTTTTAAATGTTAGGCTACCTAAAAGTGGTAGGTACAATTAACGCAGCCCTTTTTCTTACGCGTTTCTTATTATAAATGCCTACGTTTTACATTTTTACTAAAGAGTTTGGAATTTTAAAATGTATCAAAATAGTTTTCATTTATAAAATACTATTAAAAATGCATACAAACGTAACACAATAAAACTAAGTTTTATAAAAACAACATAAATCAATGATTACAAAATAACAAATTAGAAGAAAAGATATAGGCCTACAGAAAAGAACTTCTCGATTTAAAGAGTTTTCTATGTCCTGCAATAAGAATTATTGTTAATAAAAAAAAAATATAATAATAATAAAAACTAACATTTGGAAAGTCCAGAATAAAAATCATTAATAATTACAATTAGTTCTTCACGCGTTATCTACTGTGTTATAATATTAATGTGTTACGTGTTATTGTTATATGTTTAGTAGTCTATATAACGCAGGGTTGTTATATTTTCCCCATTAATGTATTGTTTATTTCCTACCTCGTGGTCTGAATCCGTCATGTCGTTAGTAGCAGCCAACTGAAACATTCATGGTAACAAATTTAATATTAATTTAGACAAATATATCAAATATTTGCTTTGCTTGTATTAAAACATTTATTCTATTTACTAGTAAATCCCCGTGAAAAAAATATACACATCAGAAATACTTCATTTATACAAAAAAACAACACACTTTATCTAGGCCTACCTAACTATGCTGACGGGGATTTTTAACTCGGTAAATGTGTACAATTATAAGGACTATAAAACTGTAGGGATATTTGTTAAGATTTTGTGTTTATGTATATTATTATATATATTTATAGAAAGATAAAAATATTATCTTTTAATTGTCTTTTATTTCATATTAATAGATCAAATTATTTAGAAGTTATTAATATTATAGGCTATATTATTGATTGAAGTTGTAAACACAACCCAAACGTATAATCTACGCTAGGTTTTGTTTGCGTATTACAGATGATGGGTGAAATCAGCTGTTATATTATTAAGTTATATTATTTCTTCTTTAAATGTTACTCCACGTACGCTCGTACGTACACTCGCTTTTATAGGAGTTGATGATAAAGATGAACAACTGCAGAATTTGGTAGTAGTAAGAGTAGGTGTTAATGTAAAAGAGTGATTTTACATTCTTTTTTATATTTTCCTATTAAAATATAAAGAAATATATATACTTTTTTGGGTTTGTGTCAGTTTTACTAAAACAAAAACAGAGATTGGGTGTCACAACCAATATAGGCGTCTAATAGTTTTCTAACATTAGCACCTTTAAATTAGTAGCGGGACGTAATACCATATTCTTTGTATAGACCACAGACTATAAAACGTCACGTCGTGGAAGGATCACATACGAACACAAACTGTATGTAGTGTACGCCAAAAATAAACTACACTGAACCTTATGATCATATGGCAATTGACTACGCCAGCTGATTTCTTTGGATATTGTTGTCACAGCAATAGTATTGTTTGTTGATTTTGACTCAATACAAAATTGTCCTTTTAAACGGGCCTAGCCAAACGTAAGCTGCAGTGACTTCAGGAGCATGATCATCGATCTGCACCTAATAATAAAATTCTGTCGAACTGGAAGCATTCTTACACAACGTTAAGTCTGGACTGGCCTTATACTTACACATACAGTAACAAATAAGGAAGTTAAAGAATTACTATTTGAGTCACCACAAGACGTCTTCGACAAAAGTCTTCGACAAATTTCATTGATAATGAACAATTTCCTGACATTCGTGAGGCGTATCTTTAAATCTATTGGTGAGTTTCCTTAGCCGATACAGATTTGTCATCGTTTAAACAAGCAGATAAAACTGCAAGGAAAACGCACGGACTGATATACCAGATTGGCACATACTATCCGGTGTAAAATAGTTATCTGGTGAATAACACAATCATCTAAATCAACTCCTATAAAAGCGAGTAACACATAATAATAACAGCTGATTTCACCCATCATCTGTAATACTTAAACAAATCCAGTGTAGATTATACTTTGGGGTTATGTTTACAACTTTAATCATTAAAATTTCTCATAAAGTTGATTTTTGTATATATGATTTATAGAACTACTGTATGTTATAATGTTACAATATTTGCTTTGAGGTTATAAACTGTATATAAATACAACCTTTTATCATGAAAATATTCGTTTGTACAAATTTAAAGAAGAAATACCTATTCGTTTAACTTCGGAAACATTCGTACATCTCCGTATAACATATAAACATATTCCATTATTAATTTCTTCACTGTAATATTAATAACTTCTAAATCATTGGATCTATCAATATGAAATAAAAAGCAATTTAAAGATAATATTTTTATATTTATTTAAATATATAATAATATAAGTTACATAAATACAAAATTTGAACAAATATTCCTACATTTTTATAATCCTTATAATTGTACACATTTACCGAGTTAAAAATCCCCGTCAGCATATAGAACAGTAAAAATAGACATTTAAGTGGGAACCCGGTGCAGGTTAACCGATTTTGAAGAGTAGAAAAAAGTTAAATCAAATTTTGTTGTTTCCCCCCCCCACTTAATTTTTATTCAATAAAAACTGTTTTTTAAAGTGTATATTTTAACGGGCATTTAAAAAAAATCTGAATAAATTTGTTTAAATAAATTATGTTAAAAAGTATTAAAAACAATGTACTTTTAGTAAAATGTTTTTTGTTTACTTAAATTACTGCTAAAAAAATAACACTGCAGAAATCACAGAAAATAGAAATCTTATTCATATGTGTAGCTTGTCTAAATGGGCTGAATTTTAATATATCGAATTCAAACTTGACATAGAAGTTAAAATATATATTTTAAACTTTTATGTCGAGTCTTGAAAATGACCCAATCTAGTGCCACTTGACGCTTCGCGATTTAGGAGTACCGGACCCAAAAACTTATTTTAAACGGCTTCAGTTTAAAAAAAAATCTAAATATCAGCCTAAAACGTTTTGTGCAAGATAAACTTATAGATTTAAACAATATTAAGGAGTATAAACCATTTTTTCTTATTTACTTTTAAAATCACAAGTCACTTAAAAAAAGTATAATTTTAGACCTTTTTAGATTTTTCGTCAAAATTCTTGAGTTGAGCGGCTGCAGATTAGTCAGTTCTTGAAATGTCGTTTTGAAAATAGGTATAGTAACAAATAAAATTATGTTTTTAACTTATGTACCAATTTTTAAATTGATATGTTCAAAAATGTCGAAAATGGAGTCGCTGAATCCAAAAGTGTTATCTTTAAGCGCCTCGCTTTTAAAAGTACACAGAAAAAATAGTTCATACTTACTGAAAATATTTATTCTGGTGTATTTAACTTGTAAAAAATTTGATGTTGATATTCTAAAAACTGAGAAAACTGGAACAGATTGAAATGCGCTGCAGCGTTCGGTAAGCAAAAAACCGTGAGGCTCGTTGATAAGTCTGATTTCTATAATAGTTCATCCAATTTTTAAGTTACCAACTTGAGTCTTGGTATCTAAGTTAAAAATACGCTTTTCACTTGCTATTCCAAGTTTTACTTCGATATATTACAAATTGTTCTGTTATACGTATGGACGGACATATTCATTTTCTATGAAGAACACGTAGGATTCATACTTTCAAGCCCAAGTTTCATCAATTTACAAGGTATCGTATTCAAACTCTACATAGAAGTTAAAAACATAATTTTAATTTCGATACGGAGTTTAAAGTATTTATATTGAAAATCGTTCAACTAGTGCAGCCCGGTATAAGTAGTTCTTATCTTGAGAAAGGAATTCTACGCCAGTAGGCCTATCTTGAAAATTTACATAACTGAGCTATTTGAGTTGTTAATGTACATTTTGTTTGCCGATAATAACCATCCCAAAAGCTTTATGAAGGTTTATATTTACGTACTTTTAAAACGCAAGCCGTTTTAAAGAAAGTTAAATTTTGGACCTTTTTGGGTTTTAATTAAAATGCATTACTTCAGAGCAACAAGCTCGTTATTTATTTCATATATCATTTTCAAACTCACTAAACAATTTATTTTAGACCGAGTTTCAAGTTTAAAAATGTCTGACCATCAAAAAAGAGTTCTAAAATTATAAAATGTATGGGCTATGTGCTTAAATATTGTCGTAGTATTTTAATTTGTTTTTATTATATTTATATATATATATTATTTATATAAGTTATAAATTTTAAACGAATCGAATGATTATTTTTATAAAAAAAACTATTTTTAATAAAATCATATTCGTTGATAATTATGTGTTCATAAAGTTGCTGGCCTATTTAGTTTAAAATTATCGTACATGTATAATTTTTGTATATTATATTATTTATACATTTATTGTTTATGTTTTTTTTTAAATTCATAAAAATTTTACGATTATGTTTAGAAAAAATGTATTTATATCAAAGACAAGTTCATCGAGACTGCTTCCAGGCTATAGGCTATTCTTAACAAAATTTTATTCGATAAAAATCAATTTCTCTAAAACTAATTGTTCGATTTGTGTGCAATTTAAAATATTCATAAACAGTACATGATACAGAAGACTTTATTCCAGCAATTTTTTCCAACGTTTTATTCGAATATGTTTCGAATATAACTTGTTACGTAAGCAAGGTCGATTGCGAATTATTTCAATAAAAATGACTCGGTGTCAAAATTTTCTACTGAAATTTTAAAATGAACCAATTAATTATTGTTTAAAATTTTTAAAAATATAAACGATGTTTAACATAAATAATAAAAGACTTGAACATTTTTTTAAAACTCAAAGTAAATAAGCTTGCACAGGTAAAAAATGTACTAAACTTTAATAATTGGTGGCAAGCTACTAGTGTCTCTTCTGATGGTCACTATTCAAACGAATGCCCTTGCTGAATCCCACATACACTGTCCGGTGTCCCAGCTTCCTACAGGGAGAAACACAACAGAGCCACAGAATTTTGTAGTGCAAAAAAAATTTCTTTTACTATAATACAAGTACAAATCACTTAACATCATATGATTTGTCACGTTTATGTTGTACCACCATGTTAAATTTTCAAATTTTATACATATTCGTGATCTGTTCCTCCCAAACCCCTAAATAACCAGAGCATTCGTTTTAGAAGTTGAGGTATTTGAATTTAAAAATTTGTTGGAACATTTTACAACTTTTCCGGTACACTTCCAAAAGAAGGACAGGGCAAAAATTGTTGTAACTTTAATCTACGTGCCAGATTAACAAATAAAAAAAATAAACATCATAAAAATCGGTTAACCTGAACCGGGTTACCAGCTTTTGGCCTATTTTTTACTGGATTATAGTTAGGTAGGCATAGATAAAGTGTGTAGTTTTTAAATAGTGTTTTGCATAAATGATGTTTTTCTGAAGTGTATCTAATTAATCCACCTGTGATTTTTCACGGGGGTTTACTAGAGTATTTCTAAACCAAATGAACAACTCGGTTTCGTAGTTCAACTCGAACAGACTTCACTAACATGAAACCATCCTCAGTAAAAGTGTAACTCTTAGTGTACGGTACCGAAAATGGCATCCTGGGTCTTTATTTCATTGAGGATAACCAATAGAATACGGTGACTGTAAATCAAATACAATATATTGATTAATTTAGCACACATTTTGTTAGTGGCTTAAAATATTTCTGCCGAGTACAAAACTTGCCACTTAAAAATCAATGATTCAAGAAGACCTGGTTTGATTGATTCAAAACAACTTAAGAAACCGTGTGATATCCCGTTAAGCGCACATTTCATATTCTTCCAACCTGTTTGTGTGAGTAGATTGTTGCTGTCGTATAAGAAATGACTGAAACGTTTTTCAGAGGCACGTCTGAGAATGCACAAGACACGATGTTATGAGTACTGCTTAAATTAAATGGGAATCATATAGAACATGTATTTTGTTTAAAAAAACTTACAATAATAATTGTAGTTCTTTTTACCTATTTATATTTCTTACAAATATATATAAAATAAAGGTTCAGTTACGTTTTCTTTGGGCCATTCTGGAAACCATTAAATTGTTAATATTGTTAAACTAATAAATTAAAACGAGAATATTTACATTTAATGAAACTACTAAAAAAATATATAGTAAAAAAGAAAGAATAACATGCTTAAACCTTCCCAATTTGTGCTTGCAATTCAACACTCAATCAGCTACAACAGGGACGTAGCCAGGGGGATGGTCCGGGGGGTTCACACACCCCCCTTCCTTTCATTATGTCATGTCAAAAGATTGAGTTCAGTTTATTTTTCGGTCATATCAAGATGGTAGCAACGTGCATGGCAGTCAGTGATAAAGATAGGATAGCCCACGGATACTAGAATACACGGTAGGGGTCACGCGCAGGTCTCCGCCGCCCGGCTTGGAAACGTGACGTCACCATGGACCCACCGCCTTGCCGCACTGTATACAGGCTCCACAGTCCACAATGCCATTCGTTATTCGAACACTAAAACGCGTAACCTGCAGCCTTTAATTTTGTTAGATATTTTTAATACTTAGGGACGAAAGTATAATTTTGCAGGCCAGTACGATTTTATATCGGTATATACATTTATTTATATAATAAAAATTAATTGCTGTTCCTTTGTAAGCGCATCACTTGAGAACGGCTAGACCAATTTGGCTATTTTTTGTTTTAAAATGTTCGTAATCGTCCGAACTAGGTTTTTATATAAAGACAATTTTGAAAAGTTTCCCGAAAAAGTTTCAAATTTTGAAAAAACTAAACAGCCTCTTTTTGTATGGACTCAAGACCATAGTGCTCAAAAACAGCTGTTCGTATAAAACGCTTAGCCACACGTCGTGTTTGTTTACATTCATTACCATAGCCACTTTACTCAGCATTTATAATAAGTTTATTATTCTTCAAAACCAACAGCTTTTTTAGGTTAGATTGACCAACTTAAAGTATTAAAATAAACATAATTTTCCATTTATTGTAGCTAGATTTAGTAGTCTACATAAAACAGTAAGGAGCCATCTGTTGCTAACTCAAAGTACATTATTTGGCTCTTTACCATAAGCAAAGAAACTGTTGCAACGTGGACGCTACTTTACATGTGTGATTTCTTGTGGTAGCTGAGTATAATTATTTTTTTCAGAGTCCCAACAACCTTAGTTCTATAATTACAAAATGTGTCATTAGCCAATAGCACCGATGTGTAATAGTTATCCATGGTTAGAATCCTACCTCCATTCAATTTTGGCTCTGAAACTCATTTGACACCGATGGTAACATCACTATTAATCTGATAAGGGCCATTTGGTTGCTTACCACCATAATATGTATGCATTTTCACTATACAGTAGTTTTTGAATCACACACAGCATAACAATTTCTTCTTCTTCCTTCAAGTAGCTATAGTTTCGTCCTTATACATATACATTATCCAAAATGTAAATTGAAAAACTTAGCAAAATATTTAAATTGTCTTACAGACTAAACGAAAGGACTGGCTATTTCAAAAATATAATATTTATACAAAATAAGATTGGTAGTTGGCCAACACTCACTATATGCATTGGCGGAACTAGGGGGGGGGGGGCTGCAGCACCCCCTTTGCATTTTTATATTTTTGTTTCATCGTATAAGTGGCAGACTGCTTAATTGAGTAGTGTCAGACAACACAAATTGTATCGAATATTTCACCCACATTATCAAATCTTAATAAAACAAAAACCATTGGGAAAAAATGTTTTAAACTTCAATTTTTTTACTGTATTTACAAATTTCTTCTAAAAAGTAAATTTACATCCTATTATGTAATCATCGTTGTAAAATTGTAGTTGCCTAAATCAATATTGATGCCGCGCTAGAAAGCATAAGGAAATGACTCATCACTTTTTAAAGGCACATAATCGTTAGACAGACTTGTTTTGTGAAGAAGATAAAGACACTACTGTATTAATTTTTCAAGATTTTAACTTTCTACCACGATTTTCTAATCATTCGTCCAATCATTCTTATACTTTCTTAGATATGAATTTGTCTGTAAACCCTTGCCTTTGGACAGTTTTCAAAAATGAGAAAGCAAATTTTGTAATCGATGTATCTATTACAAATTTATATGCAGTATTCGTATAATAATTTTTATATCGATTTGAAGTGCAAGTTCTATATTTTCGTTTAATATAAGGAAAACCTGGTTTAGTGTTACGAACTATTCGGGTATTTCAGTAAAATATGTACATTTTCAACGACCTAGGCGCGTTAGCCGTTACCGCCGTTACTGGTACCTTTTCTCAAGGCATATTAAAGAAGGTGTGTGCATGCGCAGCTTCTCCCTCCACTCCAGCCTACTCGTGAAATAGAGTTCAAGTCTCGGAGCTCCAGTCTAAACTCCTTTGCCACAGCGCGCCATATTTACCGCCGAAAACTGTACGACCTTCAAGCTTTTTTGACGTCAAATTATGTTATTAATTATAGGCAACATAGTGTATTATTGTAATAACTTTTCTTATAATTAATAACCATTAATTATAATGCCTTTTTGTGCCATGTTTGGCTGCGGTAACTCAAACAAAAAATACAGTTTTTACAAGTAAGGTTTCATCGATTCCCAAGAAATTTTAATCTACGAAATAGAAAGCTACACTGTCCCTGAGTAACAAAAGCTATAATTCATTCGAATAAAAACATTTTGTATTTCAATATTTGTATATTTAGTCGGAAAAAATCTTAGGTTAAACCTAGAATAATGAACCAACACATGTATATACATTCATTACCACAGCGAACAATTGAATAAAATAACAGATAAAACGACTGTTTGCTCCAATATTTCTATTAACAGCTGATTTCATACTTTGAAGCAATTATTTGTATTTCTAACTTTTAGGTTAGATTTTTATTTAAGTTTAGACCTGAGCCTTGCTGGTTCTTTTAACCTTAATTATAACTGCTGTTATAAAATATACGAAACAATTTGATTTGAACATTTAATATTATTTACCATCTTAGCTTTGGGGTTATTATGAATCCTAAACAATTATTATAAAGAAAACATAAAATGATTATGTTTATAGGAGGTTCCAAAGGGGTTGGCGTACGGAGCACGCAGGGTTACAATCATTTCTGTATATTTTGGATTTATAACTAAACAATGTTTTAGTATTTTTCTAAACCCCTTACTTTTGAAACTTTGGTTTACCATTTGGTTTTTTGTTTCTTTTAAAAAGCAAAAATAGTTAGATAAATTTGTTTAAATATTTTATTTACATGGCAATGTTCTCCATACTTTCCAGAACAATAAAATGTATAATGTCGTACACTTTACTTCAATAGGATACATTCTATCTAAGTGATAATGACAAGCGTACAAGCAGTAAAAAAGTGCCTGACGCTTAGATGGTTATAACATCTATTTTTAGAGTATTAAAATTGTTTTATGTTCGAAGTGGACAGAATTTATACCGTAACTGAAATGCTGTTGAATGTTGTTAAATAACTCTAAAGAGTAACAAAATTAAAATATTGGTGGTACAAATTATTTTATTTATTTGATGTATATATAACTCTTTTAAAAAATATATAAAGCCGTAAAATATGCTAGGATACAATTACAATTTAAAAAAATAATTAGAAAATTATTTTTGTAAAGTCAATATTTGTTATTAGTCAAATTTACGATACATAAACAATCCCGTGACAAAATTTTGACATAAGTAATCTAGGGTTAATACTGAAATAAAAATCAATGTTGTATTCACCACGACTTTTTATTTATCACCTAGGCTACAATTTTTTAATTATTTCATTGGTAATTAGTTTATATTTATTTTTATTTATTATTTATCCTTGGGTAGGCTAATTAAACAATAACAATTTTATATAATTTCAATTTTTTAAAGTAAATTTAGTACTAGTAATAGTAGGCCAAGTAAACATAACAAAACCAATAAACTGGAAAAATCGCCATCTTATTGATGGTAAAAGATTTTACCCTATAGAGCTACTTAAATTTTTCAACTCTTTAAAAATTCATATTTATACACTAAACAAAATTTACCTGTTCACAACAATCTGAATATAAATAACGAAGCGAAATGATAATTAATAACAAATTAAATTAGCGTACATTCAATCGCCGCAAGAAGCGAGTAAAGCCGGTTCTACACGATGCTACGAACGCTCGATCCAATGTTGGACCGAACGTTTGGGACAAGTAAGTTCGACAGATGGTACTGCGAATGTTCCTGCTACACGGTGAATCGAATGTTTGATCCAATATTTAAAAAAACAGTTTGGTTCAAACGTTGCAAAAATGGATGAGGATGACAGTCTATAATAATATATGTTTTAATTGTAGAAATTTAACGGGTTAAAAATCCCCACATCATATTTAGGCAGGCCTAAATAAAATTTGTTTTTAAAATAGTAAATTTTTTAAATTATATTTTTTAAATATATAGTATCTAATTACTGGTAATCTGTTTCTGATTTTTCACGGGAACTTACTAGTATCAAGTATGAAATATAAATTGTAGCCTACTTAGGCTACATGTGAAAATTTAAATGAATAATATTACTGATTAAAATTAAACACAGATATAAACATAAATAAACAAGAAACATAAATTTCTTTAGTGTAAATAGAGAGTAAATATGAACGAGTCGTGTAGCCGTTGAATCGAACTAACGAACATTTTCCTTCAAACGTTGGAGGCATCCCTTTGACTCGGTGCAAAAATACCGACATCGGCCCGAACATGGTCAAATGCGAATGTTCGACGCTCGCCATTGGACGCTCGTAGGTTTGAACAACGGCCACACGATGTGACGAACCATCAAACGTCCAACGTTGGAAGATGTTCGTAGCATCGTGTAGAACCGGCTTTA
>JAGFPH010000006.1:1752226-1765398 GCA_018207615.1 Philaenus spumarius
TCGGCCATGTTATCAAGGAAGCCTAAAATGTTATAACTGGCACAGAATCTGAACTTTTTTCTAACAATTTTAACACCACTTTTAATGAACAAGTAGAACAACCTTTATAGGTAAAATAAACACTGCATCACCAATAAAACAACAAATAAAAATAAAAGCACTTGTAAGTAACGAAAAGGCGAATACGCAACAATAAATAAAATCGAGGTTTTACTTCCATCCGTACATAAAACACATCTTACGCAACAATGGAAATTATTTTCGTACCATTAATTTCATGAGGTACTATGCAAATATTTTCTCATTTCTCATTTTATGGGACCTCCCCCCCACCCTCTATGCCCCAACAAAGCAACGGAGGGAAACATCTTCCTACTGAGCAGCAGGCATAAAACTTTTACGGTACACTAAAATTTTACGGATAAATCGATGAGGCGTGTGGGGTTGGAACTGTGACTAATTCACTTCTTTAATTGTTTGAAATCGCATCAGCACGAAACTGTTAAGTTAATTATCAAAAACGTTTGCACCTATTATCATTATAAGATCTACTACACTTTAAAGAAGAAAATAGAACTCAAGAACTACTTATCCGGTTTCGATAAAACTTTCGCTGTTGTGGTAAACATTGCTGTCCGAGTAACATTAGGGGTTGAGTTTTCACATAAAATAAACAGTACCAGAAACTGGCACCTTCTTCCTTACAAAACATATTTAAATAATTAACACGTTAACTGCTGAGGACGCACATGTGAGCTTGACACGTCTTAACATTATGAGAAGCGGCCGACGCACAGTGCTTTGCACGCCAACAGCCGTATTGGGAGTATTTTCAATACACATTGTATTGCGTGTTTCACACGCCAACCCCCGTTTGTAACCCCAGCTGTGACTTCATAATTATATTAATGAAGGAGAGTAACTAATAAATATTATTATTATTAGCTAAAGAGAAAACTAGTCGATCGATTTCGAACAAATTTGCACCAAACATATCAATTAGGCCTGTATAGATGCACGAAAAAAGGTTTTGAAAATTTTTGAAAAACAACCCCATTTTTGTCAAAAAAACCCCAAAATCTGTTATTATTATTAGCTAAACGAGATTTTTTTTAAAGATGCGGTTATTTGTATGTGGTAGGGTACATTAAGGGCTACAAATAAGCCAAATTTTATCAAAATCGTTAGAGATGTTTTTTTATAAAAAAATAATAACTGATTTTTTGGGGGTTTTGGTAAAAAGTTGGTTGCTTTTCAAAAAATTTCAAAACCGATCTTCGTGCATCTATGCATGCCTAATTGACATGTTTGTTACAAATTTGTTCGAAATCGATAGAATAGTTTTCTCTCTAGCTTTGTATACATACATACATACATACAGACACACATTTTGTATAAATCACTTTTTTGGACTCGGATATTTCCACAAAAATCTCAACATCGATTTTTTTGCGATCACTATACTTTCTATATACTATAGTATAGTGAAAAAGTAAAGAAGTAAGTTTTATTGTTAAAACCCGCAGTTAAGAGAATGCAATATATGAATGGAATAAACACAACCCAATGCAATATTACGAATCGTTCAATGAATTATAGAGGTAAATTGTTATAATTAGTGGAAAGTTGTTAGTAAACATTAAATCTGTAATTTATTTTATGTTTTTCTTTGTTTTATCACTTGTAAATTAGACTACATGTAAAGGTACCAAAAACTAATTTGTGTCTGACATTAAATATTTAATTCAAATAGTGTTTAACAAATAAAATTAATTAAAGTCTTGGCCGACAATGTTAGTACAACAAAATCACCTCTAGCCTAATTCAAATATTACCTGAAAGTATGACGTAATAAAAGTAATTAAAACATAATTTAATGTTACTAATCATATTTGCACATTTGTTAAAAAATCATGCAATAATAACACAAGTATTTCCGTGAATATATTAGAGTATCTTTACTGTTTGACTTCTGTTTGTATTTGCTTGGCCTCCGCGGGGTTTAATCAGTGGAACTTGCAAGGATGGACACTTCCAGTTACCTATAGTATATTACTGTAATTATTTTATATATGGTACATGCAGTATGCATTTTTAATTTCACAATCTCTGTCAATATTATGCCGACTAACTTTCTTATTTACAACATAAGTAGTTAAAAATACTAAATTTCCGTTCGTGCAATAAACGGTTTTAAATTAAAGGATCACAAGTTTCATGTCACCATTTATTTGTCCTCAAGTTAGTACGACGTATTATAATAAAATGTATAAATAATTTAAACAAGTTTAGGTCTGTCAATCGTTTAAAAAAAAATACATATAGGCCCTATCCATTTAATTAGTTAAGACGTCCATTTGATTAAAGATGTGCAGTGTAGTTACAATAAGCAGCTGTGTGCTGTATCATTTCTAAACTTCTAAGAAGCAGTTTTCTCATTGATATTTCCATGACAGCTAATGTCATACTTTGAAATAGTTTGTATTTGTAATTTATAGGTTATATTTTTATTTAGGAATACGTCTAGCTTATATTTATGAGGATTGTGCAACCAAGTAAAACTTCCGCAAAATAAAATTTGGAATTTTTGCAAAATTTAGTATTCAAAATTGCTAAATTTGAACATTTAGGTGCCTATTTAAATTGAAATTGAACTTTCATCCTATAATTTTTTTCAATTGAAGTAACCTTTTAAAAGATAAGCGCGATTAAAAAGTCATGAAACGTAATTTCGCACAGAAATGGTAAAAATGGCAGTTTTTTGGCTGTAAAGTTTGGCCATACCCCTCAACCAAATTTGATGTATTGGGTACTCATTCGACGAGAAATTTAACCCTTTTTAATTTTACAAAGAATAACGTTTTCTATACGATGCACTATTTTCAAGTTATAAGAAAATAAACTGAAAAAGCAAAAATTCAAAAAGTTCGAAAATTTTGCAGTTTTATGCTCACCTCCTGAAATGGTACAAACTTAGATTACATGTATTTGGAACCTAATGAAGATTTTAAAACGAATTCCAGCTTTCCCTGAATTAATTCCTGGAAATGTTCTATTTGGACCTAATTTTACTAGCCTATAAGTCATTATGGTTATTTTAAACCTTTATTTTAACTCCAAATATAAACTTATCAATTATTAATTTGATTTAGTTACCACTACCATTGCATTTAACATATTAGCTCTGACGTTATATAGCTCCATTATGTTTGATATGTATAAGTATGTTTCAGGAGCTCTCCCTTAATATCAGCCATAATTTGGTAACTGGAAATAGTGCAATGGATATTGCAAAATGTAAAACGTTAGCTGTTTTGTAAATTTATTCAAATAATACTGCTTTTTACCACAATGGAAACTAGTTAAACATAGTTTTAAAACAGTTGATGTAAGCTAAACATTATTAATAACTTAGCTGGTTTTAAAATTTGATGCATTCTTTGTGATTGATATATAAATGTTATATTAAAGATTATGATTCATTTTGTGCATAACCTCACTTACATATTCTACTTCTTTTATTTATGAATTTGACAAAAACAAAAACATAGTTTGTATATAGGTTGTATATAGCGCAAACAAAATGATACTACGCTTTCCTTCTCCTTGATATATCCTGCAGCAACAGTTTTGTATCACCTATTTTATTAAATGTTGAAGAGAATTTCAGCCATGTATCCTAGTGTTTAGGATTATTATTAGGATTGAGGTCGTTTTCTGAAATATTTCGATGTTAATTACAAAAAAAAAACAAAAAAACAAAAAAAACAAAAAACTAAATCGGTTTAACTAAATGTTCAAATAGATAATTAAAAATATTCTAAAACATACATAAACAAGTAAAGGAAATACATATATTATCAAATTTTAACACAAATTAAACAATAAATAAATACAAAATAAAGTACAAATTCCATAAAATAATACAACAAATCAAAAACATAAAAGTGAGGAAAGTATATCCACATTTACGTTTGCTTTAGAGTTATAAAAAAATTACTTGAATTTTGAAAAAGTACCTGGGAAAAGGAGAGCTGTAGTTCGTCTGGGCTGATGGAACGGTGGTCTTGTAAACTCATGAGGGCCTGAGTCAGCGGCAGTAAAGACCCACGAAGCTCCATCCCGACCTAGTACATATCAGACTCGTACATTGACCACTTGGAAAATGATTCCCATAAAAATGAGAAAATAATGAAAATAATCATAAAGCATGCAGAACTAATAATTAGTATAGAATTAGTTGGGAGTTATATGCATAAATAATGTTTAAGTCTATGTTCTAATATATCCATTAATTTATTCATGTTCCTAAAATTAAGTAGTAAAGACAAATATTTAAGTTGGCAATTGATTAGGTTTTGTTAAAAGTGGTTTTATTTAAGTAGGTGAACGATTAGTTTTAAGTAGGACAGTTGTTATACTTAAGTGACGAATGATTAGTTTCATGGAAGTGAGTGGTTATATTTAAGTAGGCGAATGATTAGTTTTAAGGAGGGTGGTGGATGTATGTAAGCAGTCAAATTATTAGTTTCAATGGAAAAATAGGTACATTTATAGAACAAAACTATTGAATAAATGTAGGTGATGCATTATTTTGTTAAAAATCATAAACAATTAATTGATTGCCATTAAGTAGAGAAGTAAATTCATTATAAGTTTGATAGCATTGATAATTTATGAATTATTGTAACAATGATCTCTCCAAGATTATAAAATAAAGAACATACAGCACACGATTTTGTTATATTAGCAATTATTTCAAAAATATGGTTCGATAAAATGTTAATCAGAAAAGGATTGACATTGCTCAAAACATATATTCTGGTTTGGAAAAGAAAAATGTTTTCTGTAATTAAAAGTACAATTTTCTTGACTACCAATCTGCGAATTGAAAACAGTATTTATTCGTTGTTATAATTGTATTATAAGGACGAGGCAAATGTATTACTTTGCGTGTCAGTTTTGATATATTTAATGACGTAAATTTCTCTTCCTTTTGTGTCCAGATTTCGACGGATGTGTGGCGTTACCGTTTTCGATTGATACAGTCAGCTTAGAAATCATGACATTTGTTTTTATATTCAACGCACACTGCCCTGAACGTCTTTGCATTTTAATCAGAAATAAGCCCCAGATGTAGATCCTGACAGAATAACAATGCGAGATTAACATCTAAATATTTCCCGCTAGGACTCTACTTTAAAGTCATGTGTATTTAAGTGCATTTATCACTAAACCACTATCAAATTCAAAACTTTAGTAATTACTTAATAATTTTACAATATTTCTGTTTTGAACGGTCAGTTGAGAAATGCATTAAAAAACACGGTGTTCCAAATGTCTGGCATATTTGGTAAAAAACCCATAACGCTGGTAATGTTTACTAAATACGAAATGTTGCATTTACAAACACCGAGATACATATTACCTGAACGCATATTATGCATTAGGTTTGTAATCAACGTATTTTACATTGTTAGCACTAATATATATGAAATCCTTTCAAGTGTAAAATACGACACAAATTCAAGCTAAAAACATATTCATTAATACAAATTTACTAAAAATATTTCAGGATAAAAGAAGTACGTTCTTGATTAAACAATTTTGAAGCGTAGTTTCTCTGTTCTATTTTATTACCCGAGAAAGAAATTTTAACTAAAAAATCTTTTAATGGCTCCAAGACGTCCCTTTAAGTATTTGCTCCAAGTATAAGTAACTTTGTTATTATTACTGTACTTCTATAGTTTACCATTTAATTGCGCGTTATCCTGTCCTAGGCGATATAAAACACAGTATGTGCTTTTTCAAACGCAGTTTAAATTGGGAGGAATTTTAACTTTTATTGAACGAGAGAGATTGGTTAGGTAAATTCATGAAGATTGCATGGAACTATAGATGTCAATTAATAAATGAATTAAATTTTTAATTAAAAAACGCGGTTACGTAATTTTTGATATCTTTGGAAAAAGGGTTACTGTAAATCTATTTATATGTGAAAGTATTTTAATGTATATAGCTAGTACTAAATTTATTAATTCTGTTCTAATGTATATTGAATATTTTGTGTGCGAGCGCGAGTGCCTGATGATATAATATGCATGTGTGCATTGATGGATGGGTAGATGGATGTAAAATAAGTAAATATAAGTGCAAAATAGAGTAAATCCTAATAATAAATGACTTTTCCAACCCAACTGACGGTCAAATGACTACGTAAATAACAATTTCATTTTTTTATTTTCTATAGTTGATTTTCAAATGTATGTATTTTTTATTTCTATTGCAATATGTATGGATTGCATGTCAACATAAAATACTTTTTCTATTCTATTCTATTATTGCTACTGAAACTCGTAAATAGCCGAGATAAAACGTTGCAGCCTAAAATGCATCATATTCTATTAAATTTGTATGTGAATTCAGGCTGAATACCAGTGTTACAGTATTTCAGAAAATTAAATATGGAAAAGATTATTTTCTACGCATGATGTTGGTGAGTTGTGGTATCTATATGTAGATATATACATATAATACCTAAACAAAACTTGTTAAAGATTTATATAGAGTATTAAGTATTGCTGATTAAGTATTGCTGTATTGTGTAACATGCATAAAAAAAGGTTATATAAGATTCAACTTTTCAAACCCGGACCTCCCGCGTCGAATTATATCCCCTCACTACACTATTTTACAGTATGCGCCAAATTAAGCAATGCTGAAATTGTAATAGTATTAAAAGTTTTATTTTTAGACCAATATACAAAGTTAAAGGAAACTTAAAACTTAACTTTTTAATAATCACATGTTCTACATGCCCTCAATTAAGTGTAAGGCAACTCTCGTAGCGTTGTTGAAGACCTTCGAATATGTTGGTGAAAGGGTTTCAGGCATGGTATTAATGTATCTAGTTATTTCTTCATGAAGCTCAACAATGGTATTCGGTGGCTCATTTTGAAAGATACTTTCCTTCACACATAATCGTCCGGTGGTATAAAATCAGGGATTAGGAAAGATTTGGAAAGTTTGTTCCTAGGTAAATACCTTCTTCCTTACTTTATTTCTGGTACTTGCTTTCTTTGACGTAAAGCAATAGTGGCTACAGCGGTGGGATTGGTTATCTCGCTGGAATCATTGTGAACCAAAAGCTAGATTGCTAACACCACAAAACCTCGTTATATCTCTTGCAAAAGGTTGAAAGATTTTCTCTCTGTAACATACCTGGTTTACAGATCAGACCTTTATCATCTTGAATGAAATACGAAAGGCTCTCACTGACACATTATAAGGTACTGTTACGCACTCACTACTTTGTGGCTTCTCTACGTTGAAATATAAGAATTTTATTGGTATACACTAATGTCATCTGAAACCCTTACATTTAGTAGGAACCCAAAGTTTGTATAGTTCATTGCTTACACTGAGACGCATTAAACTTCTCTGTCATTTTGTTCTTTACATGTAAATGTTGATGAATTTGTATTCTATACGGGAATCCACCAAGGTTTTAAACATTGTTCTTAAAGACGTAACACTGATGTTTATCTTGAAATATGTCTAATGTCTAGTTTCGGATACTGCAAAACTTGCTGAAGACGTCTACCATGGTTTTCATAAATTTTTTACGGCCTTACACCCTCTTTATGCTGAGTCAAAACATTATCCGTAAGATAGAATTTATCAACAAGATTTACCATTACGGCATTAGGGCATCTGTTTGTGGAATCGGTCTTAACACTCTACAGCAGTTAGCATCAAACTAGGACTACCAGTATGAGCGAACCATACAGGGTTGAAAAACCTCAATCAAGAAAGTAATAACAAACAACGAAGCCTGACAACAATCTGCTTTTATATGATTAAGAAAACTCGTGAAAACATCAAATCTATGTTAAACATCATATATGACACATTTCAAGTACATAGGCCTCTGTGTTTTGGTTAGGAAGAAATTATGTGTTTTACTTTCTGCAATTTTATTGCAATAGACAAGACTGTTGTTAAGATCCTTTCTTAGCGAGCACCTACCCACATATATATATATATACGTAGATAGATAGAGAGAGAAAGATTTTGTTTTACTGTTAAAGGTCTAATAGTAAAACATCCATTAAGTTGTCAAATGTTTCCCGTCATGAGCTTTAACCTTTTGAGGACTACAAACGTATGGGTTCGTTTGCCGCTAAACCCCCGTAAAGGATTATGCACGTACGGGTACGTTTTGTATTTTTTTTAAAGTACTAAAACTATTAACGTTACCTGTTATTTTTAAAAAAAAGCTACAAATAGCGCTAAATTAAACGCTCTAAATCAATACTAGTATCGCTATCTGATTTTGTTTTAAAGAAGCTGAATGTTTAAACGAAAACTAAATGCAACAGGCAATTGTTTACAAGAATCCATGGCTTCCATACATTTAGTTTAGTTTAGTGTGCGCCTCTATAGTTAACCTTGTTTGTGACTATGTTTTGATTCCGTTTACACATCTAATTGCTAATTATCGTCTAGTAATTAATGATAATGGAATCGAACGGTTCTCTACAAATTCCAAATCGGACATTGAAGATAAACTTGAATGTCGTATTGTTTTCATGTTTATTTTTGTATCTGTATAAATTTTGTTTGCGTATAAAACATTTAATTATATATTTATATATATATATATATATATAATTTTAATTTAATAAAAAACACATGCACACAAGAGAAATCAAAGAAAATAATAAATACAACATATAGAAAAGAAGTAAAATGAGAAAATTAAAAAACTTTCAGGCCGTAGGCCTAGTTTGGAATTTTAAAACCTGGTACTTAAAAAGGTTAATTAATTGAATGCTAATAATATCCAGGCTCTTCGGTATTGGACAGGATACAACCAATGGTTTTATAAAATGTCGAACCTTTGTCACACGTCTCTTGAGGATTGCTGATTCATGTCACCTCAGACGTGTCTCTCGCATTGAGTTTTTATTTTCGAACGGTAACACTTTTTCCAAGAAAGATTAGAGAGATTTCAGAGGAGCTAAAATAACATTATAAAAAGTGAACTAAACACTTAAGTAAAATCTGATTTAGTACACGTACTATTGGTTAGTAACAACGATAGTTTAAATATTATACTGTACATATCCTTCTGAATTTCTTTGTGTTTCCTTTAAAACTTGTTTTTAGTGTTTTAGATAACCTCCATTCTCAAACAATGCTAGCTTTATGTTTAACTAATTAATGATTCCTTATTGCTGCTGTTTACTTTACTCATTTTGTTTAAGGAAGTGTAATGAAATGGACCAAAGCAGCTATAAAAAACGCTATGAAGGGGTGTTATGTTGCTCCCAATAATCGAAATGGAAACAAGTTTGATCGCTATTTGCATAAGAATTGCCAAAAAACTGAGTATTTACAGTATTTTATAAACAGAAAATATTTGTATATTTCTAATGTAATGACCAGGCGATTATAACCACCCAGGTTTTTCGCCTATAAAAAAATCTAACGTAATGATTTCAAAAACACCTTTAATCAGATTTTAATGAAACATTTCCTTAATTTTTGACAGTTAGATTAATGAAGACGGGGGAGCAGTGTATAGTGCAGGTAAGTCAATAGCAACTAACTGGTTCGAACCTAATAAACTTAATAAAACCTAATCTATTAAAGCCCTAACATAACCCAATTTTTAAATATTCCACATTTAACCCAAACCAATAAATCAAAGCAATAACCTAGCATGCAACTAAATATAAATCTATCCTAATCCGCATTATAAATCAAACATCAAATAATCTTAAACATTATGTAGATCTTACATCACGTAACCTTTACCTAGTTAAACCTAACTTAAAAGATTTCAACTTTACCTAATTTAACTCAACTCTACTAAATTTGATTTTATATAGGTACTTTTATGAACCCCCACCATACTTGTTAAACTCCACCTTATCTAACAGAGTTTGACACACCTAACCTTACCAAATCAAACTGAACCAAGTTTCGAATTCCTTTTAAATAAATAACTTGGTTCAATTGCCATTCCACCGTCTTGTTTGTACATTCCGTCCCCTTAATTGAATTACTTATCATGTTTACTTAAAGTGTGGTTTCAAGTGTTTACGTAATGAACAAAATCGTTACAGACGGCTTTGTAGCTGAGGGATAAGCTTACCTGACTTCCAATCTCCCAGTTTGAATCCAGACTACCTTGGATGTTTGAGTAGAAAAAATAGATTTTGAAGCGAGATAGCCCAATGGCTTTATATTTCTAGATAAAAAAGTGTATTTCTTTAGAATTTGATGTATTGTTTCACTTCAAGAGACAGAAAACTAAATGTGGTAACAAACATAACTCTGTAAAAAAAAACTGAACTTTATTGAAACAGTATTGTATTAATTCAGATAGTATTTTAGTCCGTTGCACTTAGATTTTGAAACGTTTATAAGTCAACTACATCTGATTACTAACATCTGATTAATAAGTATAACAGTATTATGTTTGCAAAGTGATATAATATTCATGTTAATAACATTGTTGAGATCTCTCCCTCGTTCCTAACTTTTGTATGCATCTAAATTAATAGAGTCAAGCCATTTTGAAACTGTTAAAAAGTTTCACTGAAGTTTGTTTTATGATAGTTTAAAGTTTGACCCCTTTTGCAAAAATAGAGAATTATCAAGTGCTAACCTACATATTATGAAACAGCTTATAATACCAAATTAATGGTGACAAAGAAATATATTTTTGTGGACCGTTACAAAATAACAACGTTTGTTTATACAGTCAATTTTAAACCACCTTGACTTTTGTATAGTCTTAAAAGAGACATTTTGGGGCTTGTAACCAGAAGAAGTCCAAAGTCTTTATGATAATTGAGTTTGGTGAGTACTCAACATTTTCAACTGGAAAGTCGATATTCGTGACATGTCAAACAGAAGAAGACTAAAATACAAAATTACAAGCACTCATGATTTTGAAAATATTTTTGTTGTTTTATATTTCAAACTAATGCGGAGGCCTAATGTATTTGAGTTTTTTTGACTAAACTATGTATACATATGAAGAAGAAAAGTCTGTATGTATTTATGTAAGATCCAATTTGTATGTATGTCCAGATCGTTTGACGGATCGGGAGAAAATTTGACATATTGATTAACTATCACAAGGCGGAAATAACGCCGTGAAATTAATTATTGTGT
Source organism: Philaenus spumarius (assembly GCA_018207615.1). Lineage (NCBI taxonomy): Eukaryota > Metazoa > Arthropoda > Insecta > Hemiptera > Aphrophoridae > Philaenus > Philaenus spumarius. Next base: position 1,763,417 of record JAGFPH010000006.1, read on the forward strand.
AACATGGTGTAACTACTCTAAACAAACAAAGTTTTAATTTCCATGAGAATAGAGAGACGAAGGTTCGCTCAATTGTGTCTGATATGAAACATACGAAAATTGGAACCCTCGGTTTTCCAAAAATGTTTAATTATTTTCGTTTCAGGGATGGAAACGGCGATACCAAAACAGAAAACAATGATTAACCACGATTTTACTTCCTCAGACCTTCAGAAATAAAATATGATACGTTTACTGCATACACATTACGTAGAAAAAGTTCACCCATTGAAGTTCCTTTACAACCGTCCAAGCAGTTAAAATGGGGTAACTATTCCATTCAATAAATATAAATTCTAATAATTTGGTACATATTATTCTTAGGTAATGTACAAGAAAAAAAACCCATTTGAATATCGGTTACTTTAGTTTAAGAGGATTTAATTGGATTACTACCATTGAAGAGAAAGAATAATTCTTTCACTTGGTATAAACCTAGACACCTGAAATTTGGCACATATGCTTAAGTCATATAAAGGAAAAGAAACAAAATAAAATTTCGATTATTTGCATCTTAAGGGTAAAATATTTTTAGTAGCCAATAATTAGGTAAATTTTGAAAGCACCCTGATTTCAAATTTTCATATTCGTTCCAGTGTTATTGGTAACAAACGCTCGGTTTGTGATTTTTGAGCTTAACGAAACTCACTATGCGTTTCGACCAGGCAAGTTGGATATCAAATCGTGTTTTAAATGGTGTAATGATATAGCTCAATATTTATCCGACATGCATTTCATTCACATCAGCGAGCGAAGCCGCGGGAACTGCAAGTTCGATATATCAAAAGTATATAAAAAAGTTTAAACAACAAATTTCTATGTGCTTTTTAAGTTTGTTTTACAGGCAAACAGCGATGTTATAACTACACAATTTCAAAAACATTTTGGATTTTTAATCTATTTACAAACAAAAATATTTAGCGAGCACCGTTATCTTTGTCTACTGAAGCCTTTTAAATTGGCGCGTCACAAGTTGTGTGTTTCAATTAGAAAATATTTTAGTACATCCAATTTTCTTCTATTTTGAAGAAAATGCATTTTATATAATAACTACCATAAAGACATTTACGTGACTTATTTAACAGTCCTAAAAGAGTTTGGCTTTACAGTATTTAAGTTCATAAAATCGTCATGCCGGAAAGCACTTTGGACAAAAAGTTATTGAAATCAGTTTTTAAAACCAAAGTTGTTAAACTATCCACAAACAGTTTAACGATCGTAATTTTATTTCACAATTAGTTACACCACTGCGGGGCATACATATGTAATTTTGATTGACGCGACGCAGATTTACACAATTTACGACCGATCATTTATTTCACTGCTTTCAACGGCAGCAGTCACATTTCAGTGACGTTATAATAAGCCGGCAGTCCCCCCTTTCAGATTTAATTGAACGATTTCATTGGCTCCCGATTTCCTTTGTTTCTAAACTGGATGAATAATGACTGTATATTTAGTACTCTGTCGGAGGTTAATTGCATTCCGGGAAATAAGCATGCGCTTTAATTGTAGGGACTGTAGTAAGATTTGAAAGTGGAGCTTTTAAAACGACATACAATGATTTCGGTAGATTATAATATTAAAGTGGATGGATTCACAAAAAGCGAGAAAATGTTTTATTAGATAAGAATAAAACACTGAGAATATATATAGGTGTCCCTAAAACAATTGCAATTTGTTTACAAAATAAAAATATATCTTAGAACTGGTTTACCAACTGAGTTAAAACCCTTTATAGTAGTTGATAAGGTAAAGAGCAAATTTGAGAAAAACCATTTTAATCCAGATCTGTTTTAAAAAGGCGGCTGTTTAAAATAAACCGAAAACGGTACCTGATTAAACATTTCCAAACAGCCGTATTTTTTAAACGAATTGTTGGAATAGATTTATTTTTCTTAAATTATGTATTTACTTTAAAGGGTAACGTGGCAGGTCAAGGG
>JAGFPH010000006.1:1765408-1787085 GCA_018207615.1 Philaenus spumarius
GAATAATTTTGTATATTAAAAAAATAAAATGGATCAATGTAAGTTTATTAATTTTATCTTGGGCTTCCAATTTATTAAGAAAGGAGTGCCTTAAAACATTAGTATTTCAGTATTTGTTTGCCACCATTTTAAAACAGCTGGTGGTTTTATTATTGTTGACGTACGCACTAATTTTATTTTAATAACGTGTCAATCAATCATTGTTTTATGAGTGGCCTGGGCTGACTTACAACGAATAAATTTACATCTGAACTTAAAGTTTACAGGTATATGTGTTCGTGGTAACTACGACAAATGTATTAATTTACTAATACAAAGATATTAAATAATTATGGTAGTACTTAAAATTTAGGTAAGGAAAATGTATCATTCGCCACAAAAATATAGACGCAAATTTAAATGTGTATTTTTAATGTGTATACTATTTACTTAAGTCAAGCAGTCATTGTCTGAAATGTAGTTAGAACATTTATATATTACAAATATTTTGGTATTATTATACAATCATCAAATGACAGGCACACTCACAAACACACAAGGAAACAATGCTACAAATTACCAAAAATAAATCAGCATAAATCTTTGTACTATTGTAATCGTCAGAATTTTTAAACAACTAACGTTTTACTAAATATCGTGATTACATTTTCTCTAGTCAACTACTTATACGAGATATCTTAATGATGGGTTGGATCTTGTTAGAATATCATGCAAACAGTTGAAAGCAAAATTTGATTTGCCGTTCAATAAATTATCCAGGCTGATTTTAAAATATTTGTGAAAATGGTACTCTTCTATTGTGTTCACCTTTAATTAATTTGTGTACGGTTTTCTCAATGGCGGAATATTTATGGTCATAGTCTATCAGATTTATTTTTGTGTAGCTTCTATTACTGTTTCTGTTGTGTGTTTTCTCATCTAATGATGGTATGAAAATGCCGAAACAGCTTTACTGTATACATATTCTAACAATATTTTCAAACAACGACTTCTGGACGTAATTAAAGAGTAAAACATTATTAGTAAAGCTAGTACCGAGGCATAGTTGAAACTATAGCTCGTTTACTTTCAGTTTCATAAATTATTTCTTGTAAAACTTTACGTTGGTTCTTAATTTTTATGAAAGGGAAGCCGGTGCGACAGATAGCTATTGTACAGATAGTTTTTCCAGCACAATACACCATGCGTGTACTTACTAACCCGATGGATTCAGCATTTTGCAGCAACCATTATGTAATTCTCGCAATGGGATGAAGGCAAATGAGATGTAAATTCACTTCACACGAGGAATACAGATGCGATCATTTTACTGTTACAGCTTCATCATAATCCAGTACAAGCGGGCATTCATCCATTGACGAAATTCGTTATGCGGGAAATTGCTATTTTTATGCCATTGTTTTGTTGGTTTCATAACTGTCGACATTTTAAATTAAAGCGCTATAGACAGAGCTTTGCCGTTTCATAATTAAAGAAACAAATATTTTCTATTATGTATTTTTTTAACTGAACTTTTAAAATGTTTAATATAATATATTATATTATAATATACATATAAGGAATTTTTTTCAGAAATTTCAACATACCCTAGATAAATCAATAAATTCCAAACGTAATTAGGAACTTGAATGCTTTTATAAAAAAAAATGTAAAACATAAAAGGATTTTGCAATAATGTTTTCCCCAAAAGGATAGGAGATATCGAAGGTTAAGTTCTATACGGAAAATAATAATAGAGTTTTGGGACAATATAACACTGGGTTGATCACAAGGAAGGGATGACCAAGAAACTAGACAACACGAAACCCGTCATCAGAAAAAAAATTATTTTAACCCTAGAACCGGCAAACGGTACAAAACGTACCGTCACTCCAACACATTTGTAACAAGTGATTGTATTGAATATCTGACCCACTAATATCTTCCAATCTCAAAACGACATAGGAAAGGTAATGTTTCAAATTTGAATTTTTGTATTTACAATTTATTTCTAAAACATATATTTACTTGTGTAATCGTCGTTTTAGTTTACGTGTTGTCAGAACAACTGTGAAGTAACACACCTATACGGGCGGAATTCCCGTTTCTTTGTCCCTCCCTACAGCCCAGTATTTTTTCTGAGTTTCACCTATATACCGTTTGATTCATCCCACCTTCCACTATCTGAAACGGTCATCCAAATTCAGTCCAACAGTTCTAAAGCTAGGGGGAATTTTGCAGACCCTTGCAATTGTTCAGATTTTCAACCAATAAACAGCCTAAAGCCGTGTTTACACCGGAGTTGCAGTTTTAATAAAATGTTGGCAACTTTCGGATGTTGCCAACATGTTGACAACAAAAATATCGTTTCCCGTCGGTTGTGTGTAAAGATCAAAGAAAGTTGGCAACAAAATGTTGTAGGTTTTATGTTTGTAATGGAAAATGAGGGTGTTGAATGGTCGCGTGCAAAAATAACTGAACTGATAGAAATGTATAAGGAAAGAGAGGTTCTTTGGAAAGGAATACTTGTTTCCGTATTTATGTCCTCGTTAACAAAGGTTCCCTGTTGTGTGTAGATGAACTAAATGATTCACTCTTTCTTAAAAATTGTGGAGATGAACGCAGGCTAATACCACCTTATCAGCATGTTCAGGGTCAAGCAGCATGGGTTTTCTTAGTACACTTGTATTGATTTTCTGTAGTTCGTGTCACGTTTCTGGATTTTATGTCCTACCATTGTTATCAAGCAACTTGTCTTCCTCAAAAAGTGTTTTATGCTTCTGTCACACCTCAGTTCACCTGACAAAGGATCACTGTCATCTTTACGTAAATCAGACAATAAGTAACTCCCACTATACTTCTCGCTAGCCCGCAAAGAAGGCCTCACCCAATATCTTCTGGGACGTCTCTGATAATGGATGGCCAAGATTACACACGTTGATGCGATGCGTCATTAATGTTACAGCTTGGATGCCAGTTTCCTATTTCACCTGCACAGTAAATTATTTTAGAATACTATGTCTGTTTAAACCGCTTTAAAGAACTGTTATAGCTCACTAGAGACCAGTTGGTTGACAATACTTCGTAAATAATTACCACCATAATAATAATAATGAGTCATTATTCTATGGTTTATTACCTTGAGCAAATAAAGTGAGCAATATACAATATTTTTTAAGTAACTTTTGCCACGTCATACGTTTTAGCTTTGATTTAAATAGAGCAAGAATCAATTTTACAACGTTTGTATAACTTTAATTAAAACATAATTATTTTATTAAAATATTTAATGGCGTCACACACAAACATATACTTTTCCACAATTGACTGATTTAAGATATAACACCATATTCTTAAACATCCTATCTCTACTATACAAAACACTAATTAACATTGATTAATCGTAATTATTTCCCACACACTAAATAAACCAGCTGGTTGAGGAAATGTTACCACTAACAAGTCGCCCGCTCACTGAACAATAAAAAGACTCAGCTAACTTTATACGCATTTACAGACCCAAATCCCTGCTTCAGGCCCCCTGCTTTCATGCCCAAATCAAAAGTCTGACAAAGTTTTGCCATCTGAGTCTGTACTTGTTTTAAAAACAGCAAATAGTGGACATTTGACAAAAATATAGGCTATTTAAGAACTCTTTATTAATACTTTTAAGTATTACTTCTCTGCCAAATACAATTAATTATTGACAATAGTTAAAATTTCCGAAACTCTTCAGTTTTTCATATAGCCACCATTTTCACTTATCTCAAAAACTGATTGATATTTTACATGCAGTTTGATAGCATAAATGCCAAAATAAAAAAACGATGTTTTTTCCGAACAGTTATTTGAAAATGGCGAACACTCATTTAAATACTTCAAAAAAGATATTTATTATTTTCATAGCTTAAAAATATCAAAATGAAAATGAACATACAAAATATCCTTTTGAATGACGAAAAAATAGTTTTATGACTTTTTTGCGGAATAAAGGACTGAGTGGTTATTCTAATGCTTACAAAATGCAAAAAAAAAACCTATGTATTTTCGGGTGTACAACCCGAGTGTGTACAAACCTCTTTGGAGGTTCGATGGTAACAATATAGAAGACACATTAACAGTAACGTTACGCCACGCTGCTCCTGAGTTCCGACGTACTCCAAAATCCAATGCAATTCAAATTGAGTTAATACATAGTAATTAATTGTTAAATATTCCGTACGTGTTCTTGGTTTACTTCAAAATTAATTTCAACTCCATTAAGGACTGTAAATTTAATGAAAGTAAGTCAGTTGTTTGTATTACTGTCAAATACATTTCTTAAAGTTGCAGGTTTTACTGTTTGTATCTCGTGACCTAGTTGTGTATCAAGACAGACTTGTTGGAAAGTTTGAGTGGTATTTCTCACTCGTATGTGTTTCTGAACTCAATCTGGATGCAGGAAAGTGTGAAAATATTTTCATAAGAGATTATTCTGGTTTGGAGTTTACGAATCTGAATTTTAGACATTTATACGTAACAAATTGAAATACACTTTTATGAATACAACCGTGGGTTATATAAACAATGGGTCTGATTCCCGCATGTACTGAAGTACTGATATACTGGTTTATACTTTCAAGACCAATTACTAAAAAGGTTTATGTGACGTTTACAGCTCGAGTTTGATCTAGGATGCAAAATTAATTTTCTATTTGAATGTTTATCCTTCTTGGTCGTCATTGAACTTTAAATTCAGTATGGTTACGGAATTTCCCCAGATTCGGTCACCATGTCATGAAGAAGGTGGAGGATGAACGGCTGATGATTGGGTCTTGGTGGTTGCTTTGATGTGAAGTAGGTACAGTTATCAACAACCAAATAATGCTCCTACTTCTTAAGAAGATGAGTGTTCAGATGGATAAAACTAAAACCTTTTGACTAAGGAAGTGAATATGACTTCTGGAAAGTCAGAAGTCATCATACATGTGGTAGGTACTAAAGAAGATGAATTAGTACAGAATTTTAATTGGAACTTCTTAAGAGATAAAAATGGAGAGAACGCATTTTATAGGGTAGGTGAACTCCCCTTTGTGAACGGGATTTAGAAAAGATGTAAAAAAATAGTGTTGTTTGAAACACGGGTGAAGAGAGATAAAGAACCGGCGAAAGGTAAAAAAATACCATTGTCAAAGGAACTTTGGGAGATGCGGGTTTGAAATAAGAGAGACGAATTAGCTTGAAATCTCCGAGAGCTATTATCACCTGAAATCAACTTCTGATAGAATACCATCCACGGACTTCTCCCGGATTCAAAACGGGGACCTTAAGCTTTCGAATCAGGAAATCTACCTTTTCGCATACAAGGCCGTCTTGAAGAGCTACAGACAGAAAACCGTGGATTTCTTTGAGAGAGCCCGGCGTTCTTCAAGACTGACTGAAATATCATGGTGTACATTATCTAAAATATGGGATCTTACAGGGGACTCTTATAGTTTTGTCAAGTGGGTTCATACGTGTGTGCTAAAAAGTAGTAGTTCCTGTATCTGATTTTATTATGTAGGGAACTGTGGAGGAAGCTGTTGTTATAAGTTACAAATGCAGAACTGAATAAAAATAAAAAGTATAAACTATATTTGTATCTTTTGTTACTTAGTAAACAGTCTTACAGTCTTTTTAGTAAATTATTACATAAAAAAAGCGTTTATATTTGTTTACATGAAGAGTTTTGATCAAATAATCATCACTTGAGATGCTGCTTAGTAAAAAACAATACATACAAACATTAAACGGACAAAAATACTCTACCGCAATATTAATAAAATTAATTAAAATATTTTTCTCCATTTATTTTTAAATATTGTTAAAAATTTGGGTTTCTAAATAATATAAAAGTATGTAGTTACAATTATACAATAGTACGGATTACAAACAAATATATTTTTATCAGGGCTTCCATTAAAAATATGAAAATTTGGTATAAAATTACTAATGATTAATTTTCCTAATTTCATTGTTTCACCATTTCCCATTCATAAATATTCATCTTTTTTAAAAAAAACTTCTATGAAAACTGTGCCAATATAAGGCATGTAGTAATAAAATGATGCGTTTTATAGCCAGTAGCACCAGAATGACCAGTTAGTTCAGGCGTTGTTTTACAGGGTAAATCTGTAATGTGCGCAGATAATTCAGGAGGTGGTCAGGTAGGTCAAAATAAAGAAAAACCTTCCCGTTGCCATTTATATCTGGAAACTTATTTTACAAGCTATCCGCCATTTTGTTGATGTATTGAATGTTTGTATCTGTGAGATGGCTCAACCGATTGAGTTTAAATTGTGCACGTCACTTACCAATGTAAACAACTAGTTTAATAAAATAATTCAATAGTTCCAATAATACTTTTAAAAATGTCGGCTTTTAAATATTTATAAGTGAGGATAACAAACACAATTATTTTAGGTAAAATTTAAAATTAAACATCTAATGGATGGCTGGTGATATGTACAAACAATGTTTGGATAAGCTACTTGGTGCTATTGACTTGGAGAGAGATTTCGGAAAATGTTTCGGACAAAGAAGAAAGAAAAGCATAGGCGAGTACTGGTAATAGAAATCTGAATTCTGAAACGAAGCCCATAATGGCTAAAAATAAGCCTGAGAAGCGCTTACATAATGCATATTTAATATTTGTTACTGTCATGCTCCTGGATTAATAAATTCTCTAACGTGTTTTCAAAAATCGGAACTTGTGCACTTGTAAATACATTTTCTATACTATTAAGATTAACACTATTTTAAGAATATACAAACCGTTTCCAACAAGAATGATTTAATAAAATCGAATTGTATTAATGTAAAGTACTAAAAGTTAAAAATGTATAAATCTTTGTGGTACAGTTTAGAAGGTGCAAATATTATTAAACACTTCCCTCATCAAAAAGTTTTCAAATAATGAAATGCAAACCTTAGGTTTGATCAGCTGTTGAAAGAGTAGCTACTTTCAGCCTTAATATGAAAACACATGGCATGCTGAAATAAATACTGCACTGCCATTATCCACTGTTACTACATTCTTCATGAAGCTTCACACACAAGTAGTTCAAAGCTTCACCTCCACGACCAATCCAAATTGGATGGTTCTCAATTAGCCACCGATGAATCTCAATCTTGAAATTCACACCATAAAGTTGGAATTTCTGTTCATCATTCTAGCTAAATTCCATCAAACAGTTGAGGCAAGTTGAGAGGAAATATGCATATTCATATTTCAGCGGGGGAAAATACATATTTGTAACAAAGGTTATTTTACTAATTCGTTTGATGCTACTTGAACGATATTGTGCGTGGGATTTACGATAAAGTTTTAGTTACCATGACAACAAATTATAACAGCTAGTTAGTTATGTTGTAATTTACAATAGCGGTAGATTCTATTCACTGATGGGATGTTTTACTCATTATAAAATAAATGTTTGGCGAGGAACCATTATAGAATTTTTTTTTATCAACCGTATTTTTCAAGATATTAAGTTGATATACTGAAAAGTAATTCCTCTTCCGCTTCCATGATTTATGAAAGCAGTGCTGTTAAAGCTGCGTGTAAGTCATAAATGCAGGAAAGTGTACCAAAAAAGTCAAGATTTTGGACTAACAGCATTGATATGTCGTAGGAAGTTTTGAACAGTACTACAAAGCAAGGCTCTCCTAAAAATGCATCCGAAAAGCTTACTATTATCGTAAAAACAAGTTCATTTACAAATTAAACTAGGCAATTTATTTTTGGAACGAAGTTCATTAATGCGGGTCGCGGTAGGAGTTAACAAATAGAAAATGTAATGCGTAACGAAAACAAGTGTTATTAATTGGTTGCTATGGTAATCACAAATATAAAATACGAGTAACGAAAAAACGTTATCAAATTAGTTGCTATGGCAATGAATGTAAATACATTCAAGAAACATGTGTTTTGGTTCATCAATTTAAATTAAGAGACGATCGTTCCGTCCGAAGTAAGTCAGATATTATCGTCAAGTGATGAAATACATTCAATAAACTAAAATGTTGGTTCATCAGTCTAGGCCTAACCTAAAATTATTGTTTGTAAATTTAATTTATTTTATCTGCCTTAACGGCAACATGCATACAATAATTTTAGGTTATGCCTAGAAAGTACTTTAAGACAGGTCAAATAAATTAAACATACACTCAATAATTTTAGGTTAGGCTTTGAAAGTAGGCCCTACGTTAAAATAGATCAAATAAATTAAATATATACACAATAGTTTTAGGTTAGGCCTAGACTGATAAACCAAAATTTTATGTTTATTGAATGTATTTACAATGAATGGACATTTAACTGGGTTTACCATCTTAGCTTTGATGTTATAATTAATTCAACTCCTTTATTATAATAACATTAAACGTATTTACGTTAAACAGTAAATATTTTTATAAAAAACAAAATAATAATAAACGGCAATTGAAAGATTAAAATTATGTGTGTACGTTGCCGTTAAGGCTCGTAAAAGAAATGAAGAAAAGGAGTGATGAACTGTGTTCCTGACGAGGGTCCCACGACCACACACATTTACTTTTTAATGTTCATCTTTTACGTTTTTTAAATGAGCTACCATTTTCCCCAAGCGCCACGATTAATTAATAAAAACGCCTCCGAATCAACTTCAGTTATTAGAGTACGTAACGCCTAGTTTCGCAACGCTCAAATAGGCTTGGTTAAACCTGCCCTCGAAATACTACTCTAGTGCTCTTTTCCAATATCGTGAAGTACATGTAATTTCAAACGTTTTCTAATATTTCACCAGTAGACTATACAATAGAAAATCTTTTCATGGTTCTTATACTGTTCCAGTTTAACTATTAACTATTGACGGTATATTGTGTTATAAACATAACTAAATTATTAAAGTATAATCTCAAAAATGAGCTACGTATTAAGCTATTTCTCTACCCAGTACCCATGCCATAAACGAGCTGGGTGTTACTTATGTTCCCGTCGTAAAATGAAAACGATTACTATAAGTAAACAGTAATAGATAGAGCAAGGATCATGAAACAGAAAGCGGCTGAAATGTTTAATGTTTTTCAAAGAAAAAATGTTATTATAATATGAGGACTAATACATGAAAACATAAAATGGAGAATATGAACAAACTCCGTTATGTATAGTCTAAAGAAAGAAGAATGCAATACTATTATAAGAAATTGGTCTTGCAATAAGAAATCAATGATAGAAAAAATATATATTACAAAATAATATATGGGGTTAGACCCTGAAAAAGGTGTGAAGACGGCGTAATAGGGGATGCTAAGATGTGAGGTGTTGCGAAGTACGCTTATGTACAGACAATTGATGTGGAGGAAAAAATTTAATGAGGCTTATTGAGAGCTGTTGTGCTAAAGAAGAATACAAATAAATAGTTATATTCTACTAAATATCTTTCAATAGGTAGGCCTATATGAGAAAATATATGTTGTGTTTGAGTTGAAACTATCCACCGTAAAATAGTAACACTAAAGAGTATAATAAAAATTAATACAATTCACTGGTTTTCAATGAATATAATGTGCGTGGTATTATTAGACGTAGAATGTAATTTGTGGTAATTTCCCCATCAAGCAGAAAGAACCACATTTACCACACAAACTGTTTCCGGGGTAAAACATAAAACAGGATCAACTTGTTCAAAGTTTCTGACTTGGTCACAGTTTGCTACAATAACATTAATACTGTAGATGACTCTACGCTCGCAACCAACAAGTGTCCGCACAACTTGGCTTTTATTGCCAGACTTGACTCTTGCAAATTGAATATATCAAAGTGTTTTAATTGAAACGGGATTTAACTATTCGCTAGTGTTCTGTCGGTACAATTAATGAGCAAAGTGAATTAAAAGCGTGTTCCCTTCAGTCATCCCCTTTTCTCTTCTTGAAAACTTATCAGCCTGTAGCCTAAACTTTCTGAATGAATAGTTTATCGTACACAATATCCATACTATATTTAAAAAAGTGTATTAAGATTTAACTAAAAATCCATTACTTAATTCAATTTGCTCTCTCTTGCATTCAAACGCTTGTCTTAATTTATCATGGTGTTTCAAAATTACACTGCAATATCTCGGAAGATTGATACATACAATGTATATAACACAAAAAGGTTTTCCATCGGTCAGCCATTTTGTGATTTTCGGTAAGTAGAGAGAATACAGTAATAAGGTTTTGAGTTTAAATGGTGTGCCATCTTTTTATGCTACATTTTACCAGGATAACAAAAACCAGTATGCAAATTTTCAAATTGCCGTCCGTTAAGAAATTTTAAGGATATATATACTAAAACCGTGAACCTTAAAATATTGTACAAGGCGGCCATTTTTTAATTTGCTAGATAAACTTTTGGATCTTAGTATACTGATGAAACGTACCACAAAAATGTGTATATACAATTTCAATAATTTCTAAAGTTTTCATTAATTTTCGAAAAACACAAAATGAAAGGTGGACAAAATCGTTTTCGGACCTTGGTATAAATTTTTGCTTAATTGTATCTGTACAATCAGGCAGTGGCTTATCCAGGATTTGTCTCTAGGGGGAAACCAAATAATAAAGGTCGTGGAACACTGAGGCGGGTATGGAATTTTGAATTTGTAACGTTTAAAACCACATTTTAACGATTTTTTGACGAACTAAGCAATACTTTTACAAACATACAATTAACCTTAAAATGCATGGTTTCAAATTTAATTTGCTTTAGCTTAGTTTGTATTGTTGAGAAACTACTACATTAAAAACATTTATTTAATAAAATCAAATTCAATTTGTTAAATAGATTTGTTGTTCAGATTCTTTTGAATATAACCAATTAGAACGTAGACTAGTTAAATTCTATTTCAATCTTTGGGTAAGGTAAAATAAAATTGTAAAACGATTTTTCATGGAATAAGTTTAAATATCACTATGATTTAAAACGCAAAATTACAAAAACTAGATGTCAACACGAAATCATCAAAATACATTCATGAACACAATATTTTTTCCGAGCTAAAATTGAATTCTTCTGGAGTTGTTCGCTATTTCGTTTAGAATTTCGTCCGGTTTGTTTATTAAACTTTACTTTAAATTAATATATGTATATATATTATTAAAGAAAAACTGATATGCCCTTAAGAGAAAACGAAGAAAATTTATATGCCCTTACTGTAAAAATTAAGAAAGATTTTTAAAAGAACATTTACATTACAACATTAATTCAGTTAAATTAAACAAAAATCACTCCCCAAAAGTAAAATTTGAAAACCCTCCCTATTTATAATTTAAAAAAATACAATTTGTTACATTTACAAAGTTACAAAATTAAATACATTTTACCATGGTTTTACTAATAACTTTTATTTCGTTGGCCAACCTTAATACTAAGCAAAAAATTAAATAATAAAAATAATGGACTTTAATTTTATTGAGACGTCTCTCATGTAATAAATAAATAAAAACAATAAATTTAAATTTTGAAATAACCCCTTTGGGGTTGTAAGGTCTAAAAATGCATGCTATTCCATCTAAGTTTTGGTTAATAAAAGAAAATGTTTGTGTATAGCCTTTGTTAAATTAGTATCAGTTAAAATAGCAAATGTTGGTAAATTTATTTAAAAAAAAGGAGTAATAGCTAATTCAAAATCAAGTATCATTTAAGAAATATTTGTGATCAGTGATATTGCACTTAAGTTACTATTGCACACAAATTTTTATTTGCGAAGACGGTGGAATAACAGAAAATGTTCAAAGTTCAGTTCATGTAGAAACACATGTAGTGATTCTTGTACTTGTGGTTTTCACTACGAACAGAGTAGAACACGTTTTAGTTTCAGAACTTATGCACTTAGTTTTTCAAGTTCAAAGTTGTTTATAAACGGTCATGTCTAAAATCATGTATAAAACTGTATTGTAACATCATGTATAAGACTGTATTGTAACTTATGATTTTATGAAATTAAATGAAGAAATACTTTAAACAGACACTATTTGTATATTTTTCTTTTACATGGATCTTAAAAGGCTGTTAAATATTAAACTGCCCTTTGCTTAAGGCTTATAGGCTATATACTGATATTAAAAGATAGGCTGTTTTAGGCTAAATTAAGTTATGACAGAAAATTACTCTGTAAAATGTAGAGATATGGTTACAGTTAAATTCAGACAATATACATTTTTATAGCAAACTCAGATGGAAATTAGTTTAAAAGATTTGTTTGAATTCTTTATCTGGTAAGAGAGAGATGATCATTTCCGACGGTTCACGTGTTAAAATTAAATCACTCCACATTACACAAAAAACACTACTTCGATTGCTATCACAGTTGAATTTCGGAACGACTATTTTTATCTAAGCATGGCTTACTATTCTTTTATCTTTACTTTTAATTAGTGAAAGTATTAATTTGACGTGTGGTTTTGAAGGTCAGACCATTTTGAAAGATGAAGGAAGAGTCAGACGTAGTTGCCTACCTAACTCGATAGAAGACGCCGCGCATGCGCTGTACAGTGCTCTATAACAGCTGTTTTTGTGATGTCTATGTTAGACGCTAGATCGGGTGAGGTTATAGTTTAATCTGTATTTATAATTTGATAAGCATTCATTTCAAACGCTACATAACTCCCCCCGCTAACAACGGAGTTGGGGTTGAAGAAGAACCAAAAAAAAAAACAAGCAAATGTTTATTTGGGTTTTACCCAGTGAGATTTCTGACTAGCCAACTACTAAACTAAATGTTATTTTCTTAAAACTAAATATTGATTGTACAATGTTTTGTGCTATCACCATAAATCCAGTTTCAACAATCAAGAATAATTTTGATTGGTACCAATTCACGATTGTTTAATTAACAATAAGTTACCTTGTATGGCTCGGCCACGTGACTTTTTTCTTCGTTTTCACTTACGTGTTTCAGAGCTTATTCTCCATCCTCAGAGTATATCCCTCAATCATAGTCCGTCAATACATTAAAATTTAAAGTCACAGGCACACATAAAACATTTACACAAACACATAAAACATCGCGATACACACGGTGAGCACTGTTTCACTGCCGTCGGACAACTCTGTGTCAAGAACAATTCGAACCACTGACAAATTGAAACGTTTCTTTACCAGCTGTGTTACAAAGCTCCTATTTCTTATTGTGAAGCAGGTACCCTAGTACGGTTTAACAATAATTGTTAAAGTAAGTCCAATAAAACAGGGTCACATAATTATTGAATGTTTTTGTTCTTAAAATACGAATACATCTCGTGCTTTTTCACTCGGTACCATCACGATGGAGACCTCTACAGTTGTTCTTGCTGAGTTTATTAATCAGTTTAAAGTTCTGATTACATACAATCTATTTACTTCAGATTCATTCAAAATAGTTTAAATATTTATAAAATGCAAATGACATTAAATAATACATCAATTAATAAAGTATTCAAAGATCGTATCGACAAGGGGACGTCTACAACAGAGTGTCTAGATGTCCGGCTTTTGGAGGACAAGTCCCAAAGTTCTTCTTTCATCCGGACATTTCAAATCTCACAGAAATGTTCAGTTCATAGCAGCTGGTCCCCAAGGCATAATTCTAAATTAATTAATTTAATAAAAATAAAATTTATAAACACAATTAAAATAATCATTCTTGTCTTTCCAGATTTGCAATACGAAAATTACTATTAAATCAGTAATGTATTTGATTTCTTCGGTAAACTAACCTACAGTCGGTTTCGCCGAAGAATTAAAACATATTCCTTTTGAAATACCACGAAGAAACAGTCCCATTCATATCACTTCAATATAATTATCTTTCGTTAAATTAGAAGACATTCTTTCGTTTTTGCAATTATCATCATGAATATGTAAATTTTAATCGCAGATAACAAAAATGGTAAATGAAAAATGTTTTTTTAGAGATGTTTCCTTATTAACAAGTTGAAAAACATGATTTTCTGTAGAGTCACTTTAAGACATTAAAACATGGAGGCAATGTTTATTATCCACTTATTATACATTGGAGCTCTTTACGAATTTAAATGTCATGTGCACATTACGAAAATAAAAAATAAGACCGCTATTAGTAAAACGTCAATGTATACAAGTGATATTCTAGTCGCACTAGAGCTAAAAAATATAAGAAAGTTTCAGTGTGTTGGCCATACTGCATTTCTCTCTTTCAAACTTTTCGATCTTATATTGATGAGTACTATATTTTAACAAATTTCTGATATTGAAAAACACGAGAGTGATTGTTGGAAATTGAAAATAATAGGTTTTAATATTTTGTAAATCAAATTAGTGAATGCGTATGTAACGACTCGTTGTGTTCTATTAAAATTCCGTTAACATATTTATTTTGTCTAAAGAATTTCTTCAGAGAACAAAAGTATTATCTATTTGTTATGAAATATAAAAGAGTACATGCTTTTAAAGGTTTATTCACCTATCTTTTCAAGCAGAGCAAAGGTGAAATTCTTTTGTGCGATCATGTCTGTGAAGTTTTGCACGAAATGTACATTTATCCATCCATCACAAATGAAGTTGGTTTTGTTCTATCTTCATGAATACATTAACTGTAATATTTTTTTCATTTTACTCGTGTATATGTTTCTAGATTGAATAGGCCTACTACACTTGTTTGTTTACGATGAAACAAAATTGATGGCATACAATTTACATAGATAACCATGTTGAATTGCTGACTCTATATTATGAAAAAGAAAAGTTTGCATATTTGTAAGCATTCGTTTATCTCAAATTCCACTTGCACGATTTTTATTTTTATAAATGTTTTAAAAAGCACTATATGCGTACTATTTAACTCTTACGCTAAGTAAACGTCAAATTTGTAAAAATACTAAGTGAAATTAAGTACATGTTGGTAGTAAAAAAATGACGGAGCACATGAGTATCGATGATTATTACAAATAATCAGTTTTCAAAAAAACGGGTACATCACTAATGTACAGTGGGCTGTACTTAGTAACATGGATAGCAGATAGCCAGGAGGAGTTTACATTGCAAATTAGTTTTTATTATTTTAATTTAATTGCATGTGTGACTTAACTAAACAACTGTATATGCCGTTGAATTGAAATTTTATTCATGCTTTTTGACCACTACAATTCTAAATGCAATGGGCCCATTGGGGATGGGATGACGAAATTTCTTTTTTAACATACAGGTTAAAAACAGGGTAAAATTTGAAAACCATGTTTTTAACGCGACTCTATTTTAAATACAAAGCGATATTTATAATGACATGCTTTGTGAATACAAACTTTATTAACATGATTTCTTTGTTTAAAGATTAATTATGTAAACTAAAAAGTTAAATATATTTTTAGCACAACAGTAAAGTAAAATGCTTATTGTAAGTTAACTATTACACATTTACTACTTCTCTCACTCCTCGCAAAACCGTAAGCAAATTTAAAGAAAATTCAAAGCCCATCGTCATCGTTTTATCCAAATAGGATAAGAGATTTCCAAGAAAATCATAAATACACACACACACTTTAATCATTTGAATATTGGTCAGATGACTGTTATAACATTAAATTTATTTTTATAGTATACAAAAGTAAAATCAAACCCAACACTCTCTCAAATGCCACAAACTAAGTTAACTAAGTCTAAGCTTCGATGTAAAGAATAGCCTCTATCTGTTTACGTAACTAGTTAAATCTTGGAACTCTGAAACAGTTTGGTTGTTAGTAGACCCTCCCTTTCAGACCTAGATAACCAAAGTTTGCCTAAACCCTTGCTTTAAGTTTACTGAACATGATTATGTTACGTCATAAACTAAGTATATGATCTTCCTTGCATGCTGTGTTCATAACCTGCAAGAATAAGATAGAATCGTTTTAATCTTAAAGGAAGTAAACATAATTACGTGTTTTTTTAGAAAAATATTATTACTTTCAATACTTTTATGATACATATACTTTGAGTTATTTTATATAATGACTACTTAGGTCGACAAAGCTCGACGTAGGAATATTAGATGTTTCAATCGCCAGTGCAGGTGCTTTTTCAAGTTTTACATTTTTCGAGTTTTTAATTATGTTAAATTTTTAATAATATGTTTTACATTTTCAGGTTGCTGCATTATTTAAGTAGTATTTATATATCATAGCCAAAGAAAACTTTAAGTATTGTGCCTTAGTTTTTTATTTGTATTTTTTTCTTTTGAATTAAAAAGCTGGATATACTTTACTCAAAACACTGTTACATCATAAACCGATTAATGGACTTTATCAATCAACATGACTTGATTCTAAGCAAAACAATTTTCTACAAAATTTAAAATTAGAAAAAATAACATATATTATAAGAACTGTATAGTAGTGTTTTTAAAAGATCAAAAATTATAAACATTTCCATATGTTCCTATCATTTTTATATCCAAACACGTCCTCATAGTTCTAAAATAAATGAAGCAACACTCTATGTATCAATCATACTCTTCTGTACTTCTTTTTCATTCAAATATTTTCACCCTCCAAGTGCTAATTAAATCACTTTAAAGTGCTGGGCCATTTTTGAGCATCTTGCACGGTTAGTTTAACAATTATTTTTTCTATGAAAGAATATATTTAAGTATCATGTATTATATATCAAATTGTTCATAACAACATGTTCTACAATATAAAATAAAAATAAAACATTTAAGCACTTGGTGTTAAAAATAACGACGTTAGAGTGTTGGAGTAATTTTTTTTTTATTTGTAGGCACATAGATGGTCTTGAAAATGTAGTAATGTAAATTCCAAACTACACAAATTGTTCTAATTTTAGCTCTGAATAAGAAATATATCACAAAAAACTAGTTAATCTAAAATATTTACTAAAAATTTTAAAAATAACACATATGGTAATTTTTTTGAAAAATGTATTATACAGTATGAATAAGTATTTGTATAGAATTTCACAAATAAACCATGTTGAGCCCATCTTAGTCACTAATATTAGTCCAAAAATGCCAAATGTCTAATATAATAATAATATAATAAGATATGCACAGAAAAAAAATTTGTTTATGGACCGACTAAACAACCTTAGCATAGTTTTTACACAAACCACAGCTTACAGCTGAAAATATTGTCATCTGTTACTTTTTTTCTTCAAAAGATGACAAACTCGCACTGCCTACTAGATAGAGAATTCAATTTACTTTCATTCTATGTGAAGGGCAAGTTTATCCGATAAATATTAGCTTAGATATATCGATTTTGCGGACTATCGCACTGTGCGACGCTAGCACTTTCAAATGGTCTGAACAGGTCGTACCGTACAGTGCGATAGTAGCATTTGGAGGGTTAAGTTATATCAATAGCAAGCTAGACAAAGCATTAACTTATTACACCAAGTCAATTCTCTCAACTGCTATTTACATTCTAAGAATAACTTGGTTAATATATTCGGGTTATTTCGTTTCTTTTAAACACTTCGTATACAATTTAAAAATAGGTTATGTTTTAAAGTCTTGCTTTAGGGATGGAATATCACTCACTCAAAGTGAGCCATGTTCTGCATTTTAAATGTTTTGTGCTTCTGCTGTTTAGAAAACTTGATTTGCTGTCTACCACCCAAGTTTAGAACTTCACTACGAGACAGTGACAAATTGAAAACGCTCTTAATTTGTCAAGTCGAAGGACGAATGTTCGCCCGAAGTTGTTTTAAATCAGCTGTCAATGGCGGTACTCTCACGTGTTCCACTGTTTATGTGGTTAGACATTTTGGTTTTATTAGAGGCAAACTCCAGTTCAACATCAGCGTGTAAGTTGTGAACCAATGTAACTTTAGTTACCCGTAGGATATTAGTAAGTGATGATCAAAATTAATATTAATATTTTTTAAATATTTACAGCTTTCGTTATAAAAGTCGTCAGTTAAAGTTTTATTTTATACCATGTATTAATTTTATCTTTATTGCTTATAAAGTCGGAGTTATCGCATAGTTGTATGTTGAAAAGTTTTATGAGTACTTTCAAGCCGTTTGTGTTTTAGAGTAATAGGCCTAAGCAAAGTAGGAAGGCATTCAAACGGACAGTTACTTCACGATTAGAATTGAATGCACGTTTTATAAGTATTTTAATATCCGCCTATCAAGAGGTAATTGGAACCGGAGGGAAATAAATTTAGGTAAAATAATTAATTTGCCGGTACCCCTATTTGTTCTCGATCAACGAAAGTATTAAGGGTTATTGTTTATTTTGCACAAGTAACAATAATTATATTCGTGAAGAGTCAGTGCATAAGGAAAACGTCAAAACCAGTGACTATAAATATCAAAATCCTTTATAAAAAATACAAAGTAACTTAGTAAACCTAATGGTTATGCAGCACGCTTTTCTCTTTAGAGCTTAATACTATGGAGAATTTTTCTATAAGAAGACGGTTACAACAGTTTTCACGGTATTACCACCGGACCATTGGGTATACAAATATCAAACCTTGTTTATAAAAGATTTTTATCTCTGATTTGTTACATGTGAGATAACCTTATGAGTAGTGTATTGTTTTAAAAGTCCACACTTCTCTCGTCACAATTGATCGGAACTCTTTACCTTGTGAGTTTGCCTACTTACACTTTTGTTTTTTAATAATACCTTGGTTTTTGAAAAATGTCTTCTTTTTTCTAAAAGAAGTTGCTTGAAATCTAGACAACTTGAATATTTCCCTACATAAATTAAATCCCAGCTTCAATCAATCACTTATAAACCCGTTAGTAAAAGTCGTAGCGAGTTACTAGTTTTTTTCCTAGTTATCCACGCTATACATTTTGTTTGCAGTATTTTCTTCTAAAATTGTTATTTAGGGAACATAAATTACAAAAGTTATTATTATTCTTTGTTTTAATTGGACGAATAAAATGTTTTTAGGATTTTTGGAAACATAGTTTTTTATCGCATTTTCAGCTTTACATTTATAAAACTAACTTAATAATATGTGTAAAGTAACGGTGGAATTTATATAGTTTATTCATCGACTGTAGTTGGTGATTCATTGTTTTGAAAAATACTTTATATCCACTGAATGTAACATTAAAGTATTACTCATATCTACACTATTTTCTGTAAGCCACAAAAACTGATCTCATACAACAATCTTATGTATAATATGTATTACTTTACGATAGATGGTAGTTTTTAAAATTGTTATAAAATAGTCATTACCGCTGATTGTAAAAAAACCATATTATTTTAATTTTACAATTTAATGCCAGTTATGGTTATGATTGTTTAACTTCCTTATGATAAATATAAAAAAGGGTGATTAAAGTAGATATATTCAATAAGTAAAAAAACTACTTAAAATAATAACATCCTGGTTTTTTTTTTTTTTTTTTTAATTTAGGTACTATCAACATTTCATATTTACTAATATCGCCATCTCCTCATTTTCGTATGTTAATCCCTTATTTCTGGACCAGTTTAATAAATTCGATATTTAAATTCTTGAAAACTTTTTTTTATCTCTAACCAGTTAGCACTAAAGGTTTCCCCAAAACTAACATTCTTATGAGCAATCGTTTATAGCTTTAGATTTTCGAATGTTGTTGTGGTTGGGAGGGAAGCCCCAGGGTTAAAAGTGAAGAATTTTGGGAAAACATATACTGCACAAAGTCTGCCCATCTGTAAAAACACAAGCTTTTCCCCAATTAGTGATATTGGTCAATTTTTGGTATTTTTTGAGTGGGCTGATCACCCTATTTAAAAATTAAATAAATTTTAAATAGTCTTAAAAACACGCTAGTTCCAAAATCATTTCCTATAGTTGGAAATGCAGTCCAAGATAGACAAAGCTACTTATATGTGTGACAATTCTGGTGGTTAAAATAATTTAAAGTTAGGATGAATTTTAGTTCAAGTTTGCAGACTACCTTTCATTCTCAAAACCATATTGTTGATAATGTTTCTCCATAGAGTAGTGAAACCATAAGGATTGTTCATTATAGCTAATCAACTAAACAAGCTAAAACTATGAGTTTCTGTATGTCCGAAACGATTAATCAATTGTTATCCGACAATTCCATAAATTACCGCCCTGTTAAAGACATCGACGAACAATGTTTGAAAAATGATTTCACTGTTACAAACAATACAAGCGCATGAGGAATGTTTGTTCTGTACTTCTTGATAAATGATGCGGTGACATGCTGTGAGGGATTGGAATCAATCCGTCATCAACCAGTGACAAGACTAACGATATGTTACAGACCGTGAACAGTGATATATGACGTACAAATATGTTTACGGAAAAATAAATTAGAGCTGATAATTAATTGAATGAATAATATATTTTGTAGTTTACGTACATAACGTCAACAATTAAATGGCAAAGCACAACCATGATAGAATGAGCTACGGAGATATGTTGCGCAGTAACTCACGAGAAAGTTGTAGAAGACTTGCCAGTCACTGTACATCTTCTGTTCGTAAATACGTCTTTAAGAGTGTTTGGTGGAAGCTCAAAACGGCTCTTAATACCTTGTTTTGGCTGTAGTAAACTTGTTTAAACGTATTTATGTTTAATACTCGTTTAATATAATATTCTTTAAAATTGTTTCCTTAGTCAAACGTAACCAACGTTAGTTTACTTGTGACTAACACATTCAGTGTATTACATATAAAAGCGTTCCTTGAGTACATATATAATGAAAAGTCGCACAACATAGTATCAACAGGTAAAACTTCGTTATAAGTAGGCTGCTTTAATAAAGGGCAAATAACAAGACAAACAAATCAAACTAAACAGGTTATTATCAGACAATTTATTACTTATGTTGTTATACTTTTATAAAAACTGTTTTATTGAAGTGTGTTCTATAAATTTAGCAATGTGAAATCAGACAACATACAGCATGTATTAAGAGTGAAATGTAGTTTTTGGATGAGAAGTAGCTTTAACACGTGTTTAAATAAACGTGTCAAAGAAGAGTGCCATAAATCCTTGTGTGTGTTTAGAGAAAACCTGCTTCAAGAGGTAAGCAAGAGTTTAACATAACATTTTCCTTGTGTCATTCAAGGAAATAGAATTATATAGAGACTGCACACTTAGATCCGGCTTTCAACTGTATTCTTGCTTTTAAAAGTTTGCACAAAACGAATAAAGTTAAGTGAATGTTATAATTCTGACATCGTAATAAAATTTAAAAAATATATCATCGAAATTACAATTTAAACAATTTTTGTTTCACTATAAAAGGAAAGTGCAAGAATTTCGCTATTTTAGTTTCAAAATGATTACTATAAAAAGTAACTTCACTAAGATGTATTTAAAAAATGACTGTCCGCATCACTAGTAAATAGTTTGACACTAGGAATCGAATATGCTTTTAGTTTCCAGACAAAGGCAAGCCGTCATCTCTAAACAACTCGGATAACTGGTTTTACAACTTAAAACGTGTAAAAATGTTGCAACTCATTACCGGTCAGATGTTATTCGCGATGAAGACTTTCAGAGAAAACTAAAAAAAATCACTATATTGACAGGCTAGAAGGAGGAATCGTACAAACTAAACGGGAAGGTTGCACTAAATATTCCATAGTGATCGTTGATTGTTTGTTTTGTGTTTCTTCAAGACTTTACTTTATGCCAGTTAGACTTATGGATACAGGGGGGGAGGGAGGCAGCTGTAGCGGGATGAATGTCTAGAAAATAATTTGTTGTA